>JASFXZ010000063.1:969957-1165214 GCA_032209605.1 Mactromeris polynyma | reverse complement strand
GTACTTCCCGTTGATAGAAGAGTTGCCAAAAAGATCAAGGAACTGGTTGTTGCTGAAGGGGTCCAGAATGCAAAGGACATAAAATGTCTGATTGATACATTTAGTCGGTCACTGTATTCTGGACCCCTTAGCAACAGGAGATTTTTCCCAACAATGCAGGATGTGAGAAATCACATTGGCGCTGCCATGAAATCAAATCAGTAATTATATACTTAATATTGTTTGTTGTTCAAAATTCTGGTCTGTTCATTTGTCCAGAGTTGATCCTTTGTAGCCAGTAAGCCTGTAAATTTCATGTAAGGTTTGCATTGTCTTGTCTGGTCCAGATGTAAGGAAATGTGTAATTTAATTTTGTTCCTATATACTGTAGACGAACTTGCCCTGCTAAATGTTGAAACTAGTTTTTATCTGTGACGGGCGTATTCTATATAATGACAGGCGTATTCTATGTAGCTGTGACCAGCATATTATATGTAAAACATATGAATGTGAAATACTGGTTTGCTTCCAAGAAAGATAGGTTAACTTCAGTCAATTTGGTCTTGCTTTGATTTGATAATTAACTGATGATATTTGGAAGTCAAGATGGATTTAAATGATTTTTTTTAGAATTGAAAGTAAATTTTTTCTAACTGTAATTGATTTGTGTTGACACACTTCACACTACCATATTCCAGGTATAGTGCAGATGACCAAGAAAATGTCAAAAGTTTGATCAAGGCATGGAAAGAGGCTGGTCATTCTGATGACCAATTCCATTTCCAACCCATGTAAGTACTCATATCTTTATAAATAAATAATTCCAAATTCAGCATTCTGATTGGGAAATCCGAGGTGTTCACACTTGCATGAACACCCAAATTTCATTGATCACGGACTATTTTCGACCTAATTTAAGGTAAACAATATGATGAACAAGTTAGTTGCAATATTTTTTAAAGCAAAATATATATTGTGTATTTATTTGCAAACTCCACCTATTTTAAAAAACAAGTTTAGATCGAAGTATTTAGTTACATCGTTATTTATGGAAAAGATTACTCATGTGACAGATGAAGTTAACAAGAATTGTCAAGAAATAGAACCAATAGTCCTTGTTGATTCCGTATCCGTCTTTTCAATATCAAAGCTATTGCTAGAGTCAGCTCGTGAAAGCTTGTTCTTGGCATAAATATGTCTCCCTGTCTTTGAGGGAGACATTGTTTTTGCCTTCGGCGTCTGCCTGTCCGTCTGTCACTTTTAGCTTTTCCACACTTTATCTCCAATACTCCTGTTTTGATCTCATCGAAACTTCACGGGATTAATAAGCATTGAGTGTAGTTGTGCACCCTTGTTGTTTCCTTCTGCTTAGATAATTTTTCACTGAGTTATGGCCCTTTGATGTTTTTATACATATACAGTGCATAGTGAACTGATCTTTCTTGTTTGCTTGATATTTTATTCTAACATCTTGTACATGTATCACTATTACAATTACTGACAAACTGCCATCGGGGTAGACATATGTTTTTATTAGAAAACAACCATCTAGTTTATATTAAAAGACAACAATAAAACATAAAGTAATTAAGCAAGCATTAAGTCTAATCTTAGTCATATGATTTTGCAACCATTTCTTTAGGTTTCATACCACTTTTTATCAATAGCATACGTACTATTCTCTAAGAAGCATGAATTCCATTTTTTCGAAACCGGTATGTTTACCAGTTTATCTATACTAGTCTCTGATTGATAGCTCCCTTCATTGACGAGAATTTCATCCAGTGCACGCTCACCCGACATGTTTATCTTCTATCGCGAACTTGACCTGCATCCACGCATACAATCGAGGCAGCGTGTGAGGTCACAATGTGCATTGATGATAAAACATCATTGGGGGCTGTTTCAAAAGTCTATTTGGAATTTCATACTATATATCATTGAACCATTCAATTGTTTTTAAATGGAGTATGTTTCATGATAGTAAAGATTTTGTTTCAGAAATGTTGCCCGTTGTATTTTGTGTGTCATTAACATATTCCTACAGTTGCACATGTTTATGTGTATGCTTACTTTACAGGTCAATCACTGATGATGGAATTATAAAACCGTTGTTATTTGTTCATCAGACCAAATGGCAACAAGATTTACTGGTCAAATATGGCAAAGATATGGTACTAATGGATGGTACTTACAAAATTACCAAGTATGACATAAGCTTGTATTTTATGTGTGTGGCAGCAAATGTTGGTTACTTTGTTGTTGCCACATTTATACTGGGACATGAAAGCAGACAGAATATTGAAGAGGCACTGGCATTAATTCGTGACTGGAATTCAAACTGGCGCCCAAAAGCTTTTATGTGTGACATGGACCACAGAGAGATAGTAGCCTTAGAGAATATATTTAAAGGTAAAATATATGATTCTATGTTTGAATGAAGAATTAGAGGATTTAGGTTAAACAATTATGTGAGTCATATCTTGACATGATGTATGTTTGTTTTATTGAGGCATTAGTTGTTTATCAGTATGCATATTTACAAACTTAAATGATGCGTCTTGATATGCCTGAAGTGTAACACGATGCAATACTTCAGCAACTTATGAGAATATGTGCCATGATATATTTCCTCATTAACCTGTATACTTTTGTTACTTCAACAAAATAATTAAACTTGAGTTGAAAAGTTGGAATGTGTTGCCAAAAATAAAAAATAAAACGGTTCTCAATCTCATTTAAGTTTTTATACGCCCGTTTGAAGAACAGGATGATTATAGTTTCACTTGTGGCGGGCGGGCAGTTGGGCGGGCGGCGTCCAGCATATTGTCTGATCAATAACTTAAGTATTCTTTGTCCAATCTTCACATTGGTACATAGTGATTTTTTTTTATAACGGGCGTATTTTGCGATGGTATGCTCTCTTGTTGATCAAAGTGATAATGTTCTGTTTTATTGTCAGGCTCGTCTGTGTATGTATGCACCTTTCATAGGGAGCAAGCATGGACTCGCTGGTTGAGGAAGGGAAGCAACAATGCCAAACCTTGTAAAGAGGAAATTCAGAAACAGTAAGCTTATAATCAATGATTAAAATGTTTTCAGTGTGTTGTTCATGAAGAAGTGATAGTGTAGCTAGTTTGAGGGCAATTATGATGTACTTTGTAATTATTATCACCTTGCCTTTTATGCCCCCCTTTCGACATGTCGGTCGGTATGTTTGTCGGTCGAACCCCTTGACCTATCATCCTCATAGTTGGTCCACACATTCATCTTTGGTATCAGAGGAATCCTTTGATTTTGAATAAATGATGTAAAAGCCAGTGGTAGTAAACTATATTATGAATGCACAAGTTAGACCTTAATATTTATTTTGAACAATTAGAATACATGCATTAACATGTTAGCTGACTGTTTATGGAAAATGCTCTTGTGAAATTGAAGTCAGCACAGGTACATACAGGCTTACTTTATGATACATTTTATTCTTTAAATAATAACTTTTTACTCTTATATCTGCTATGGTTGAATGCTGAGTGCAAAATACAGAATGGTATTTTGGAATGAGGTGTAGTAACTCTAAATCATTGATAAAAACTTACATTACCAGATTAAGACAAATTGCTCGATCAATAGATGAAGAAGAGCTGGACCGCAATATAAACCTCTTAAAGGGAAGTGAGGTGTATCGTACGAATGGACTGTTTCGAAGGTGGATAGACCGCATTTGGCTAGGAAATAAGGAGGTCAGTGGACATTAGCTTGCATGTTGATGCCATGCAGAATATTGATAGAATTCTGATGCAGGGAGAAGCAAACGTTTATGCCTATATTCTTGAAGCTTATTCAGTGGTTAATAAGAATTGTTGATAACAAATTATAATTGTCCACCCGTTGTTCATGGTACTAATGTTATTGGCCAATATCAGAGCAAGACTTGCATGAAAATTACGACAATGCTTTAATAATAATTATTTTACTTGCTTAAGCCAGTTTTGGTGTTATATATTCTTGGTTTTGAAGTTATTAAGATTTTGCATGTTTAAAGCTAGGTCACAGGTGTACATGTAAACATATTCAAATGTAGTAACCAGCTTTCATAGGGGTTATTTCAAACTGCATTTTTTTAGGGCATTTTGTGTTAATATTTCAAAATAATCAATAAATTTTGTGAATAGTTCCTCCTGTGACATATACTTACCTACGGAGTGCATAGCAGCTGTCTGCTGAATCACTACATGGTATCAGGAAATGATCATGTACAGTAAATTTAACCCATTTTATCCATCCATTATGTTAATTTTATTTGAAAAGAATGAATAATTTTAAACCTCTTCAGAGAATATTTCTTTAAGTAGATCATGTTCATGTGTAAATGGTGCATATATGAAAACATACCAAAATTGCTTGATGTACCATGAAAACCCATTAGGTGACAGTGTAATCTATTTATTACAGCGCTGGGTAAGATGCTATCGTACGTCTACCATGGAAGTGCATGTGACTACCACCAATGGTGTTGAAAGTATGCATAAGTTATTGAAGACGAAGTATTTGCGCTGCATGGGAATGACCAAAAATCTGTCTAGTTTAATATCTATATTGGTCGAGAAGTTTGCTCCAGACAACAGAGAAAGGTATATAAATATGTTCAGTTGGTGATACCACTTCTCCCATTATTTTTCTATTCTGGAAATTTTAGGCTTGCCCAATGTTGTTATTAAAATTTGTACACAATGCAGTGCAAGTCGGACAATGCATCCATTTTTGCCGAAATACGTATGTATAAGTCAGTTTATTATTCTTGCATATTGATAATGTTGTTCTGAAACAATGCTCTATTGAACAATTTTACCCTTTACTCCCTGGAGAATGTGTTACAATGCAGACGCATTTCGTTGCATCGTATGTTTATTGTTAAAAATTCGCATTTTAACTATGACTATCTTAGAATAATACTGTCTTTACTATGTCCGCCACTTTAAAACTTTGTATATTGATTATGTATTTAAACATTAGTACATTAATTTGATGCACAATGGCTTTGATATGTTAATCTTTTTTTTAAATTTAAATAAAGGGTCCAACTTTAAGAATATTATATTTGAACAGTATATAAGTATAATACACTTTTCATTGCAAATTACAACACTATTGGGTTCAATTTATGTCAAAATAGTGATAGAATTTTTATACTATATTTCAGATACATTCGAGGTAATGTCATATCCAGTGACAAACACAGAAGGTACAATGAGTCTGTGCCACTATTTTTAAGAAATCGACCTAAACCATTTCTCGAACATTGCTTACGAAGATGGGATAAGATAGATTCAATGTCTATACAGCAAACAGGGACTGGTTTTCTGGTGTCAAGTTACTATGTTGACATGGAAATTCCTTCGTGTGTTTGTCCCGACTTCTGTGCTACTGGCTGGCCATGCAAGCATTTTTTAGCTGTTTGTCAGTTTTATGCTGCTTACAGTTGGGATTTTCTCCCAGTAAGTTACACCAAATTACCATGTTTTAATTTGGACATTTCCAGTGATGAAACTCCTTCATCTGAAGAAGAAGAACCACCAACATCTGACTGTAGCACTGGCCCTATTATGTTTGAAGACAGCAAACATATGAGGACCAGTCTACTGGAGAAAATGAGCGAGCTGAATACAGCTGTGTATTCTGTTGACTCATATCAACTTCTGTGTTTGATGGACAGCAAGATATCCGACCTTCTGGAGGATATAAGACACTCCAGTGTTACACTTAAGCCATTAAAGCAGAAGTGTAAGAAAACACAGAAGAAGTATGAAGCACAGCCAGCACCAACAGACAGTGTGGAGATTAGCTTTGAAGATGAAATTTCCAAAGGTATTTCTTTTCTCGGTATTCTGTATTGTTTTTTTCTGTTGTATTTGCCTTTATGAAGTGATATAATAGATACAGTGTAACCTTGTTCATTCAAATCATAAGGTCAGAAACGTTATTTCCAGTAATACTTTGTTTCGAAAATTCCAATCAATTTGCCTGATAAGACACATTGGGACCTGATATTTATTTGGATCTTACCAACTATTTGGACAAAAGTTTGTAGAATAAACAAGGTCTGACTGTATGTTAATAATATATAAAATGCTATAATTGTGAATGATGTGGAAAACTTAATAGTCAATAAATGTTAGGGAAGTCAACGCATGGCAATTCTGTTATTTGATTATTATCTCAGACTTTTGAACGATTATTCATATATTCAATCATCATATCTTTGACAAAATGACTCTTAAACTCCATATTTCATGTATTGGATTTACCCTCGTGCTGCATGTATTCTTATTTCATTTTCACTGAAAATTATTACTGTGACAAATTATTAAGTTAGTGCAGTAAATAGTTCATCATCGGAGTGTTATTACATGTGTTTATGAATGTCTACATGAAGTGAGGAGACAAAAAAATGCAATTGATCATTGTATTTTCAGTAAAAGGTTATAACAGTGATATTGAAATATTATTGTATGTCATTATATTCATATAATTGTAGAAAACTCCTTTTCTTGCAGTGTTAAGTGATATATGGTCAGGTGGAGAAACCGAAGATGCTATAGTTGAAATTGGGCCTTATACCATTCGCAATAATTCCTTCCATTATATACTGCACACTCTGTCTGATGAGGTTAGAATTTTACCTAATATTGTTAAAACTTCTTGTTTGTAATGATATGTTGTAATTATGACTTTGTATGATTTTATGCCAAACGTCTTAATACAGGGTAAAACTTCATTCACTCTTAATACAGGGTGCAATTTTGTTCACTCTTGATACAGGGTGCAACTTCATTCACTCTTGATACAGGGTAAAACTTCATTCAGTTTAATACAGGGTGCAACTTCATTCAGTTTAATGCAGGGCGCAACTTCATATAGTTTAATGCAGGGTGCAACTTCATATAGTTTAATACAGGGTGCAACTTCATTCAGTTAATACAGGGTGCAACTTCATTCAGTTTAATGCAGGGCGCAACTTCATATAGTTTAATGCAGGGTGCAACTTCATATAGTTTAATACAGGGTGCAACTTCATTCAGTTTAATGCACGGTGCAACTTCATTCAGTTTAATACAGGGTGCAACTTCATTCAGTTTAATACAGGGTGCAATTTTGTTCACTCTCGATACAGGGTGCAATTTTGTTCACTCTTAATACAGGGTGCAATTTTGTTCACTCTTGATACAGTGTGCAACTTCATTCACTCTTAATACAGGGGGCAACTTCATTCAGTTTAATGGAGGTTGCAACTTCAATCAGTTTAATACAGGGTGCAACTTCATTCAGTTTAATACAGGTTGCAACTTCATTCAGTTTAATACAGGGTGCAACTTCATTCAGTGTAATGCAGGGTGCAACTTCATTCAGTTTAATACAGGGTGCAACTTCATTCAGTTTAATACAGGGTGCAACTTCATTCAGTTTAATACAGGGTGCAACTTCATTCAGTTTAATACAGGGTGCAACTTCATTCAGTTTAGTACATATTGCATGAATGCCTGCTGTTATGAAATGTGTTTTATATTTCAGGTGATTGACGCCTGTCTGCATTCACTGTGTAAAAGTTGTCAGAACGCATTACACATATCTTGTGTTGTGATGACTGCCATATTTGTCCAACCAACACCTAGTGCTCATGGATTCTTGTCCCAGGTAGTTTTTATCTGTCATCTCTTCTTTGGTTCTGTCAGTGCTCCAGATAAGAATTGATTGAAATGGGTGAAAAATCATCAAAATTAAAATAATTGAGTGAAATCATATAATCGAAGAATTAATTGGGCGATTTTCACTAATTTCACTCATTAATTTTATAATAAGAAACATGGAAACTTGTTGAATTAAAGTAATACTAATGCCTTACATTGATTTTTATTATGACAAATCTCATGGTTTATAAGCCTGTGATTATATGCAAACTCCAGTGTGATAAAGAGCTGAAAAAGTTCACTGTGTTTACTAACTTTATCGCCTGTATTTAAGGAAAACCTGAACAGCTTTGATGTTTTGGTTGGTGCGGTGAATGAAAATAATAATCACTGGACACTGCTGGTAAGTAATTATTTGTAGTATAATTATTGGTTTTAATTGATGAATAAATGTCCCATAATGCATAAGTGATAGGGTTTTAGGTTCTGTTCATCGTTTTGTGCTTCCACAACCATGTGTGGAGGTCACTATCTACTTCGATTTTCCTTCGTCCATTCCCGAGTCTGTCTTTCCTCCATCCTATGTAACTTGTGTTGTTCATATATCATGAACCTCCAGTCTTAAAACTGTGTAGCTATAGATATCATCAACTGCAGTTGGTTAATTTTCATTACAAAACTTCCATTGCTTTCAGTAAAGTGTTACATTTCAATTTATTAATATTTGTTCAGTCTATATGTTATTGTGACGTAAATTACTGTATATAAATATGAGTTCAGGCATTAACAGGGAATGAAACCAACTTGAACTGAAGAAATAACTCTTGTTTGTCATGTACTGGTGCATAGGACTTCTAACTAATTGTGTGAAATTGTCTGTTGTATATATGTCCATTACTTTATTGCAATTTAATGATTTATTGTATTTGAAACAGATTGTTAAACCAAAGGAAAAAAAGGTGTTCTACATGAATCCGATGGGTGAAACAAGGCGACGGATGAAGCATTTGCTACTGAATTGGTGGTAAGCTGAAAATTTATTTCTTGGAAAGAATTGTTATCAGTAGATTACTGTTATGTTATATCAATGTTGTTGCATAGTTACCAAACATAAAATATATCTTTGGAATAGATAAACCAAATTCTGCCATTAATTGACTTCTTGTACTTGTTACAGTAAATTGCTTCGAGAGAGGCAGGCTGATGGTGACACTCTGGATGAAGACGATTGGACAATTCACACTGTACCGCATGCTAAACAGTTTGATGGTGTATCATGTGGTGTTTACGTGTTGAAGGTAATTTTGCCTATAAGGTGTTCTCTTAACCTTGTGTCGCAGGTTGTCTTGTACGACAATTATAGACTCGAGTCTGGTGACGAGAAGGGGCTTTTCAGCCTGCAAATAGACAACGAACATACACAAATGTAGACTTTCACAACCTCCCAGTGCGACGTTTAATGTGTGACTCAATTAAATGATAGCAATAAATGCAACATTTGACAAGAAGATAATAAATGAAATAACGAAGAAACAACATGAGGAAAATAATGAAATGTAACAGCTATACCTGCAAATAGACAACGAACATACACAAATGTAGACTTTCACAACCTCCAAGTGCGACGTTTAATGTGTGACTGAAGAAGCATGCAAAATGGTTCCTTACGGCGGGAAACCCAGTCCGTGCATCATGAATGTAAATGGTGTGATGTGAGGCCCGTACCAATGGTTTTGTGTGTACATGTTTATACTGTTACATGATTTAATGAAGTAAATGAAAAATGGAATGATATATATATAGGAAGTATTGGACAATGAGGCCCGACACTAATGACCCTGTGACACTTGACCTTTGTTGTGAGACTTAACAGTCCTAGCCAGTTTCTGGCAACAAATATGAACTTTTTTGCACCTGTCAGCAGTGACGGGCTAAATACTTATTGTCTTGAATCAGATGATCATAGAATACATATGACTGGACTATACAGCTGAATGTAGTACCAAATGAGCTAACTTGGTGGGCTAGTCCAGTTTCTTTGTGTTGTATAGGTTAAAGTGGTACTACCTTTGCACATACTATTCATTTTTATAAATGTTTATTTCCAGTTTGCCGAATTATGGATGGCAAATAAGAGCTTGGAGTTTGACTGGACGAAGGAAGATATAACCACAGAGCGATTAAAAATTGCTAGAACACTTCTAGCAGAAGGGGGTTTGTTTAATGAATTACTAACAATGTACTGTATTATGATAATGATAAGTAAAAGGTATTCAATTATTATATCTCCCCTCTCCGAGGGAGACATATTGTTTTTGTCTTTGGATTCTTTCTGTCCGTCTTTCTGTCCACTTTTTAGCTTGTCCGCTCTTCATCTCAAATACTGCTGGCTAGATTTTAACCAAACTTCATATTGATCAGCATCAATTTTAGTTGTGCATCCTCATTTTGTTCAAATAATTTTCCATGAGTTATGACCCTTTGATGTTTTTATACATATATTGTGCATAGTGAACTGATCAAAGGAAGGTCATTTGACTATATTTCTTGTTTGCTCAATATTTTTTTGTAAATTCTTGTATCAGTATTACAATTTCTGACAAACTGCCATCTGGGAGACATGTTTTTTTAAAAACAACCATCTAGTTTTGATGTGCATTTTCTGTTGTTAACGCTTTCACAGATTTAATACTGTTACTTTCTGATGACAAGTGATTTGTCAAAATAGGTTGAGAATCCATAGTATTAAATGGCCTCATTTAGAGTAAAGGAAATACAAGCTTTGGTCACATACACAATTTATAATTTATACAATGTATAAATGACAAGAAATAGTTAAAACATGTGTAGGCCTTTTATATTCCTACATATAGGGCGTTTATTATTTGATGGCGCTGTTTATTTGTTGGTTAGCAATTAAGTTTATGGTCATTAACTTCAATGCGTGTAGATGTTCGTTTACACTGTACATGGGCAGTTTTATGTCATTGAACTAAAGCATCAAATCATGTTTTAACCCCTCAGTGAATTGATTTTAATTTCCAAGACTTACAAATGTTAGCAAATATCATGCAAAAAATGATTAGCCATTTGAAATCTGGTTTAAACAACAGTACAGCATTTGTATGAAGAATTCTTTGTAATGAAATATTGCTTCAGAGCTCTGTTCAATTAATTGCAGGTCCTGTACAAGAAGTGGAAATAAAATTTGACAGTCCAGTAAAGGTTCGAATGGTTATTAGCACTATTTTATTTATACTGAAGTAAATGATGGCTTAAAACTTAATTGTATGGTTGTTTGTTGAATAGTTGTATATTAAATTCACTGATGCTAACCCTTGATGTGGGTGCAGTCATTGATTTTCAGTTTGAATGATATTGACATAAGAATTTGTTTACTACCAAAATATTCTTGGGTATTGATAATATTGTTATAATTATTTGTGTATTATGTGATAGTCGTGCAGTTGACTGAATGATTATGTACCCTCCCTGAAATGTTGAAATTGGAGAATGAAACATTGTTTTGCATGAAGAGAAAATAATTCAGATTTGTTTTTGAAGTATTTCCTTTTTATGAAGAAATTTATATGATTTTTGTATTCAGACTTCCAAGCAGGAATACTAATATTGCTTTATGTAACTTACACATTTTCAGCCACAACCGACTGATCCAGAATGTGTGATTGAAGAGGAGAGCAAAACAAAGAGAACATCAGTAAAGGTACAAGTTTGAAATTTAAATTCAAGACAATTACCTTGATGTAACTACAGATGAAATGTGCTCTTCTGTCATGGTTTCCTTAGTACAGCAGACATCACTTTATATACTTGGAGATAACACATAAAATTCACATGTAACTTTCACATTGATTACATTGGAAAACAAAATTTCAAAAGTATACTGTCTGTTCACATTTCATAATTGTGTGTATTAAGATGTGCATTATTTCCATTCACTGACAAGCTTGCCCTTTTTTACATGAGCAATACATGTTTAAACCATTTTTAATGCTGTAAGTGAATTCTATTTCAATTATAATATTTGATTGTCATTTCAGCGGAAGCGTTCATCTTTTGTATATGAAAGTGTTAAGAAAAGTACCAGAAGGTACTGCGTATGTGGAAAAAAAAATGATCATAGGTATGATATATTTACACTAGTGATGTCAATATTGGGGATTTTGCTAACCGTTTAATCTTTCGTCCGGTTAACCAAACATGCCATTTGATACGTGTTTCGTATTTTGTCGTGTATTTTTTTACCATGACACCGGTAAACTAGACCTATCTGTTAATGTTAGTACTAGTTTGGATATTGTTTTATTTCTGCTAAGTACTTTACATAAATCATAAATACAATCCATTATTTTTAAGAAAACATATTTAAGTATGCCTAAATTCTCAAACAACAAAAGAGTTTTCCGGCAGTCATTTGAAACAAACTGCAATTAAATGACCCTTTCATTACATATTTGTAGCAAATTGCATACTTGTCAAACTGTTAGTTGTGGAGTATCGATTTTGGCCCCTCGCGCGAAGGTTTCACACCTTTATGGGACAAAGTATTGACATTGTAATCACAGAGATCTTGCAAAAAATTTTTCCAAAATGATATTTTCCAAAAAATAAACGATTAACCGATTAGTGATTTTATTAACCGATAACCGCATGTTCGAAAGGTAAACCAGTTAATCGTTTACATCCTTAATTTACACTAACATGATTGGTACATATGTGTATATGTTTCAAATCGTCAATTATGATTGCAGTTCTTATTTCCTCTGACAAATCAGTATACCATTATTAAATAATGTTTGTTCTATATTTATATTGCCGAACTAAGCTATTAAAAATGTATAATTGACTATATATGTGGCCGTGTGTGCACACTTTGCAAAATATTTCTTTCACATATTATCTGAGATATATGTACCGTAATTGGTGTTAACCTTCATTCAACAGACTGTACTGGCAATGTGAAGTGTGCAGTTTGTGGTTTCACCCAGACTGCATTAATTTGGATCCAAAGAAAGAACCGCCTGTATTTATTTGTCCCCAATGTAAGGTAAAATATATATTTTATACTACAATTATCAATTAAGAAAACATATACTGACATACTGAAATGTTGTATCAATGATAGTATGTTAAGCCATGGTAAAGTTTAGTATTTCCAGTTACAGCAACAAAGCACAATGTGATAAATATAATATACTTCCATAATTTTTGCAGGAAAATGACAGTGATTGTGATGAAGAAGAAAGCATTGGCTATGTGTATCTGTTTTCCAAACCTGTAATGAAGAAATTGGTATGTACTTTTTATAACAGTTTAAATTTGTCATAATAACTGTTACTGAATCTATACATTTATATCCTTATATCACATAACATACGGCGCGGGAGTGATTATAACCTATGCATTATTTCTCGTAATCCACGATTATTTATGCAAATTAGGGCCCAATCACATATTAATACGCGCTGTCAGAAATCCAAACCAACATGGCCGACTTTAGCGTATCGGTCTACGACAAATATGTTAGATCAATATAAATGCGATGAGTTTTTATTGGGGTACAGGCAAATCTGCTACTGAACAAATGGAATTGATTACGGATAAAAAAATTAAAAAACATACGATAACAATCTAGGTGTTCAGCGTACAAGTCTTTGGATCAGTTCTTTGATTCCGCTTAAATTTTAGAATTGAGGATTTGGCTATGTTGACACCCCAGGTTATAAGAATTTTTCACTGTTTTTTTTGCTTACCTCTTTATCAGAAAGAAAGGAAAAGATTAACTAAAACCAGTGTTGTATGCCAAAATATACATTCCTCAATGGAATCACCGACTAACAGGGGCTTTTGGGATTGTGCTGTGTCAAGTCTCTTTCTTTATCAACATTTATTCTCTTTTTAACCTGAGAATAAAAATTAGCAAACATGCTGGTCATGTTCACATTCTGTAAACTACCTGCCATTGTTTACTTCAGATACATATTGGTTTAGAGAGAGTTCAACATGTAGTTAGTGGAACATGTGTGTGAGTAATGTGCATTTTTCTTATTCATGTTTTATGAAAATGTCCTTTGCATTCAGGAACCCCTCTTCTCTGGAAATGGAGCCGAATTTCAGAATCATTACAATATAAATAAATGCATTTTAGATTGACCACTTCAAAAGTGAACAACATTAGTGAAAAATGCTGAATTATTTCTAACATCTTTACTAACTATCATCTGATGTTGCATATACGTGTTGTAAATTTTTCACACATTGCTAGTTATGCTGTAAATACACAAAGGTGTGTTAAACACTGTCATCTCTGATGTCCAAAAAATTAATATTAAAAAAGAATGTTAGCAAAATAACTTGATTGACAATCGAAGATGATCTTTTTTGTAAGTCAAGATAAAAAGCTAAATGAATCAAGTAAATGAAATAAAACCATGTTACATCATGTTATCTACCAAAGAAAGAAATGCAATGACATTATATATGGTATGTCTTTCAAACTTGACTTCCCACTGACGAAAACCCCCCTGAATTGTTCCTTAGGTCCAAAAGGTGTTCGATTTCAAGGGGTTACACTGTACACGTAAATATGCCCTCAGATTATCCATACATTAACCATTAAGGTCATTTACAGGAAAGCGTTTTACTTCTTGCGTCATTGTTGGTCCAGCAGGTCCAATTTCATTGTTGGAAGGTATGAGTGCCGCTGAAAGATTTCCAACCTCTTCTTTGAGTGACGTCATTTCCAGACAACGATAAATGTGATGTCGCCATATAATGGCAGTTAGCAATATTTGCCCAATAAGGTAATATGAAAACAAAGTGACAGTATAGAGTAAATACTGTTTCTTGCTTGAACATAGTGACATCACATGTGACATTTTCTTGAAATGACATGAATTACAGAAGATGTTGGAAATACCACTGCAGCGTTCATATTTTATTGCAAGTATATCATTTCAGGAATGAACCATGGATAAAACGACACAACCAGTTTTTGAAGGAATCCACCAATTCTTATGGTTATGGCTATTCATATTTCAGTATTTCGGTATGTGTAGATTAAATTTTTAGGGTATATCTCTAGTTATTTGTAGAACTGAATTTGTATTGTCCCCCATGAACTAGTGAATGTACCAATGTTGTTGTTATAATTAAAATATTATCATAGCTCTATGTAATTGTTGTATTTTGCTATTTAAAGGAACAATGTGAATTTGCATTTTGCAACCAAACTTTGTTTAACGGTTTGCTATATTACTTGGGTGTGTATGCATTTTACGTACTGTAACTACTATTACTTTGCTGGCACACATTGCAGTAAACTATTATGTATAGATATGTGGTTATTCCTCATTTACATAAACAATCCACTTGTGGATTATTAAAAATAATGTATGGGTTATAATAACTCCCTCACCTTTTATTATAAAGTACTTTTATTAGTTGGGCATGAATGGATAAAGCAATTGACTCCTTAAACCCAAAGGATAAAATTGCATTGGTTCTTAGGTACCTGGTAACTTATCAGGCATTATACCTTCCATGTCATCACAATACAAAATCCCTCTTGTCAAAGTGGAAAAAACTAATTCCGAATTATGTGCCAATTTGTACTGATGTCTGCATTAGGATAACCAGAACAGTTACTGTTGCTGTCAAAGTTACATTTATATATCGCTGGTAACGGAGTGCATACAAACAGTATTGGTTGGGTAATAGGTACTACATTTATACTCTGTTTATCCCAGCTGGTGATTTAATCATCAGAGATTTTTCATTGTAACAGTACTTAACATCATTGTAGGAGTTTGTCTTCTTCATTGTTCTGCAGTCTTCATGATAACCCACTTGCACGAAACCCGGGATAAGTAAAATGACCGTCGGACAAGTAAAAAATCCATTTTGTCTGCCCAAATAGGCAAGTCATGTTCGTGGTCTGGTATGACTAGCTTTTATCCAAGCTGTCACAAAAATTGACGAAGTAGTATGCAACTGGTTTTCATTTTTTGTCAATTTTGTTTGTGTAACAGCACTTTTCATCACCTATCGTTACCAGTCTTCGTTTCCGATTTAACAAATCAAAACAACCATCAAAACATCATGTTTCTTCGTTATTTTGACGGTGCTGTTAGTTTTATTCGGGCAAGTGAAAGTGAATTCGGGCAAGTGGAAATTGCAAGCTGGGCAAGTCCTTCAAAAGAATTATCGTGAAGACTGGTTCTGGGAATGTTTATTGAATAATTATCAGTATCAGTAGTTTCGTGTGAAATTAGATGCAGTATTGATAACGAAGCGATAAGTGTCTCATCTCGGCCAGTTTAATTCATTTTTTCAGGCATTACAGTTTCTGGAATTAGCTATTATGGAAAAGTTCTTTACAGACAAGACTGAGTATGCTTTTATATCTACCCTTTAATTCTAGTTATTTTATTACTAATGCTGAAGATGGAATTATACCTAAATCATTTATTTTCATTTGTTTCGGTGATGAACATCATCTGCTTTTTAACTATCTTCAGCAGGACATGTTCAGTTGTGATGTATTGTGACTGCACTTCAGTATTTGTTATCATCTGTGCAGTAACATGTTAAACATATTGTACACCTGATTACATCTTATTGCAATGATTTGTAAAGTAAACCAGATTGTTACATTTCCAACCCATTCCTTTATGTATGGAATGTGAATTAATTTGTCCAAGATCTGCCATTAAGTTCCCCAAATTTGAATAACACATACTAGTATCAGTATCCTGGTAAGAGATATAGGCAGGGCTCAACACTAACGGTTGTCCAGATTTTGACCAGTAATTTGAAGGTCCGGGCAACCAATTTCCAAAACTACTTGCCCGATGTGACCAGTAACGTTCAATGGAAGAAATAGTGTCCAAGTTACGTGATGGGCTTAAATCAATTCAACGAAAACAAAAGATCAATCCACAGTTAACAAAAATTGGCTCAAGAAAAATCAATGTGACACTTATAATTGGAATTACATGTGAATTAGCCAGTTTATGTTTTAATTGAATTGTTCAAGTATTAAAGCCTGCATATTAATGCTGTATTTCTTCATTTGTCACAACTCCTGCATTTTCACTCTACATTTATTTAAGGTCAGGACAAGTGAACATTCGGTCAGGACAAGTGATATTTAAATCTACTTGTCCGACTTGTCCAGTAGTACAAAAAGTTAATGTTCAGCACTGAATAGGGCTATTTTGTTTGTAAGTGAAGGTATTGTTTTGCAAAGAAATATATAAGTGAATTACTGCTGTGTTTATGCCCCCACTCTGTAAAGGGGGGCGGGGGCATATAGATTTGCCCTTGTCCATCTGTCCGTACGTCACAAAATCTTGTGTTGCGAATATCTCCATAAGAATATGAGCCAGAGTCATAAAACTTTACAGGAATGTTCACCAGCCTATGTAGTTGTGCACCTGGGCTTTCATGTTTGGCTGTGCCCAGTAAGTGTAAAGTTATGGCCCTTGACTCAGTTAAAATACAGCCTACAGAGTTTTCATCTTGCAATATGAGCCAAATTCAAAATTTTAACAGGAATGTTCACCTGCCTGTGTAGTTGTGCACCTGGGGTTTCATGTATGATTATGCCCAGTAATCGCAAAAGTATTGCCCTTGGATTATCACCATAATCTGTACATTTGTTCACTTGGTAATTTTGATACACATTCACAAACTATGAGCAGAATAATAGCATTTACTTTTGTGACAAAGGCTGCAAGTGCGGGCATCTGTGTCCTATGGACACATTTCTAGTTCTTTTTTATTTGCCCTTCTTTGACCTTACAAATTTGTCTGGGGTGGTTTCATCCACTGACATGTCCACTATACAGTTTTTATCCAGTCTTGACCAAACTTACTGTGAATGTTTATTGACATTATTTAGGCCAAGTGAGAGGTCTAAGTCATTATTGAGTTATTGGACTTACAGTGCCAAAAATTTACCAAATTGGCTTTGTCCACTCTCTGACACTTCACAAACCTTTGTACATTAGCAAATTACTTGGCAAAATCGGTTACTTATGCATGTTAGATTTTACTAGATGTTTGTTGTTAATCAGTTATTTTCCTTCTTAAAATTTCAGAAAGCTATATACTCGACATGGAGAAGTGATTGGAATGAGAGACAATAAATTGTTGAATGCATTTAAGAGGGATAAATAGTGAGTATATTTATATTATACTGGAAATACAATTTTAAAATTACAATACCACAAACACATCTTAGCACATTTGCTCTATGTAGAATAAATATACTGTAATTTATCCAAATTAATGGCTTCTACAATAAACCTACACAGCCCCATATGAAGATACATTTTGCCAATGTGTCTGTGAGACAATCTATGTGTGAAATCTATGTTATATTTTATATATGTGCATTTTGTTTTTAGAAAGGATTCATTGATATGTTTTAGGCTTCGCTAAGTCATCTATCCCTTTTTATCCATTATAATTTTACAATGAAGTGTGTATGCATTAATCCCATGATGAAATAACTTGCTTTCTTATGATTATTTTAGTTTAGCCAAGGTGTATTTGAAACAGGTATGCTGTAAAGAGGCCTTAGCAGCCATTATGGCTGCTGCTTTGACAATTCCATATTCTACGGCAGACAGTAATTTGTGTACGACTGAAGCAAAAAGGCTATCCTTGGCCTTGGACAAATCGTTATGTAAAGGTATGACTATGATGTGAAACTTTATTAAATGAATATACAGTACTATGAAGAAATAAGGTATTCTGTAAATACTGAATATTTATTAGTAATACTGAAAAACTGTGCATAGTGCAACTACAAAAATGATTTTGGGTGATGTTTAGATGTATTATCAATTGCGTGAGGTTGATAATGAAGTTTTATATGATTTTGGGTCTTTGTTTTGCCAACACTTACTTATTATGATTTCTGTGCTATAACTATTTTTCTACATAGTGGCGATTTTTCTTTCATGACTTGTATATTGAACATGCTCCTTTTCAGTCAATACAAACAGAGAAAAATGGCAACAGACCTTGGTTAACTTCCTGGTAAGTGTTTTTTTGGTTGTGACTGGTAGGCTTATAAATTTGTCTACTTAACTTAAAACTACAATGGAAGAAATGAACTATACTGATTTCCATGCTTTGTTTTATTACTGTATGAATTTGCCATGAATCTTTATCTTCATTGTTTGAGCATGTGTGATAAGAGGATAGCTATATAATGAGCTCTGCTATAATTGTTTTCCAATATTATATTTAATCAATCAGTGACCAATATTTAATTAAATGAGAGTTGGCACTTGTTGGCAGGGCTCTTGTAAAAATATTATTTTCTTTTAAATATGTTTACTGAAATATCTGTTAGATTTTAGTGTTCTCAACGTTGTTATAAATATTCTGCATTTCAGAAAACAGTATAGTGGTTTGACTCATATTAGGGATAACAGTGAATATTTTATGTATAAATAAATCTGAGAATTTATCTGGCTGAATATATCGACAGGAATATGTCAAGATTCATAATCAAACGGATGGTATCAAGTGTATTTAACAGATGGTGCCATAATTTGCCACATTTAGATGGTGTGTGGCATATATCCTAAAGGACAAAGTCTCATTTGATAAACAAAAATTGTATCTACAACGTTTGGAATAGCATAAACTATTGCGTATGGAGCAGAATTTCTAGATATCTTTCTAGTCTGGCCGAGTTTCTGCACATGAAGTGTAAATGTGAATGAAGGCAGGAATTCTCAAGTATTACCAGAGTAATGGCCCTTTTGTAGTTTTTATATGCCCGTTTGAAAAACGGGCATAATATGGGAACACCCATGGCAGCAAGCTGGCGGCGTCCACAATGTTTCCGCTCTCTTAGTCTAAGAGTTTTCATCTGATCTTTACCAAACTTTGTGAAAATGTTAGTGGGCATAATATCTCGAACAAGTTCGAAAACCAGCCAGATCACTCAAGTCACTCTGGAGTTATCTCCCTTTGATTTTAGAAATTACCTAAAATTTGTCTTGTTTTAACTCTGACTTATGACGGGCGTATTTTGTGACAGTTAAAATGGGTATTACAAATATGCACTGTACAGCGTTATGTAACATTAATCTCTTCATATCTTGATAATTAACTAGATTGACACGTTGCCATTTGGCACTTTTTATTATCTTGTTGTATATCAGATGTACTTGTCATTGAAAAAGAATGCCATGTTAAAAGGATCAGTTGAATTTATTATTGCCCCTACTTGGTGGGTGTATAGACTCTTGTCAGTCCATATGAACGGATGAACATCCATCTGAATACCCAAAATCTTGTGGCATGTACTGCTCCTTTATCATTTGAACTAGAGTTATTAACTTCTCACAAAAGTTTATTTGGATGTGTAATTGTGGACCTGGGTTGTAGTTTTACGATTGTACCAGTACCACAAGAGTTATAATCCTTGTTCTTTGACAAAGGGAAAAGTGGGGACGTCTGTGTCCTATGCACATATTTTTAAATTTTGTAATTGACCATGAGAGCTGACTTATATGACATTAACTGTATTGTATTGATTTTTTCATGTGAAGGTTTTCTGTTTAGTGTTTGTATAAGCATTTACAAGTAATGCAACCATGGATGTACCAGTTTTCAAAGATAGGTGTGGTTCAACACAACTTTTCTTGTTGACTTAAATAATTACTCACTGTTTTGTCATTCAGATGGTTGTACATTTATTTGCATATTTTTAAATTTTGTAATTGACCATGAGAGCTGACTTATATGACATTAACTATACTGTATTGATTTTTTCATGTGAAGGAATTTCTGTTTATTGTTTGTATAAGCATTTACAAGTAATGCAACCATGGATGTACCATTTTTCAACGATAGGTGTGGTTCAACACAACTTTTCTTGTTGACTTAAATAATTACTCACTGTTTTTGTCATTCAGATGGTTATACATTTATTTGCATGTCAATCAGTTACTTATGCAGAATTTACACTAGGTAGTATTCCAAATATATATGTTTACTGATGTTTATATCATTACAGTTTACTGCTATATGATGATTATAATACTTGTTTTTGAATATTGAATATTATTATGTTTAATTTTCTCTGCTGGTTTGATTTATAGTATTACTAATCAGCATTATTTATAGCATTATTAATCAGCATTAAATAGTTTAGGTGTTTAGACTGAAACTCAAACATATTTGTTGTATTAAAACCCCTCCAGGCTACAATGAATAGAAAACACAAGATGTACCTTCCACATTATCGATATATTAATTTATATATATCAATTACGTATAAGAGATTCTTTCAGACAAGTGGTAAATTTAGTAAGGTTTAAATGCTTCTCTTGTTTATTTTTGTAATAATGTAATACTAAAAAGTCGTAAATTGTTTCTCTCACTTATAGATACTGTAACCAACTTGACCTAATATTGTATTGATATCTTCATAACACTTCATCTCAATTTTGTATCCAATAACAATATTTTCTAGAAAATTTACATATTTACAAATTCCAAGCTTGCTAAATATTCCATTTATAACATCCCAGACTGGAGTTATCTATGGACACCTAAACAGGAAGTGATCGATTGTTTCGATATTTGTACAAACATTGCAAAGATATCATATATTTTCCATGTAAAAAGGTTTTCATTTGTTGCTATGATTTTATGAGTCAGTTTTAATTTAAACTCTTTGACTTTGTTATCTTTTAATACATAATTCAGTAAAAAATACACTGATTTCCAATTGATATGCCTGTTAAAGGTTTTTTCCCAATATTTGTGTATATAGGGTTTTTCACATATTTTCATAGTTAGCAATTGTCTTATTTGTTTATTGTTTGATATGGTTAAATCGACAACAGGAGTTAAAGATGTTTTGACAATATATTGCATTGATCTAGTTGTTTTCAATATATCTTTCCATGCCGATGGGATTGCTTTTATTAACTTTGAGTATTCTGACATCAAGTTAGTTTTAGTTTGCAATTTGTTTAGAACAATATGTTGATTAATGTTTCCATTTTTTATAAGATCTTCAATAAATATTATGCCGGAATTTATCCATTTTTCATAGATAAAACATTTTCTGTTGAATTTTATCAATTGAATTCCCAATATAATTTGTGTTCTGATGTCATAAAATTGTATTGGATTTGGTGGTTTGTTTATATTACATAATTCTATATAATTTTCGATAATTTCACAGTAGAAATGAGGTATATCGGTAGAAATGAGGTATATCGGTAGAAATGAGGTATATCGGTTTTTGTAGATGGGAGGGATTTGTATGAGTCAATATTCATCTTAAAATTCAATAGATTTTGGCCAAATTGATTTAAAAACATTTTCAGTATAAGTTTCCAATTAGCATCTTCTTCTGTACTTTGGGACTTGACCCATTTCATTTTAATGTTTTAATGTATGTAGTTAAGCCTGGCATTTCTATTCCTCCATCACTTCTGTTTGATATTAAGATTGATCTTTTAATTTTCTCTCTTTTGTTGCTCCATAAAAAATTATACAAATCAGAGTTAATTTTATTTATAATATTTTTGGTGGTAGTTATTGATAGCATCAAGTATGCAAGTTTTGGTAAGATTTGAGATTTCATGATTGTCAATTTGTTAAATATCTGTTGCTTCATATATTAATTATATTGTTACATATTTCTAATTTGGAGATCTAATTCAGCTGTTCACATTCTTTAGAGTAAGTGCTGAAATATGTTCCTAGAGCTTTAACGCATTTGCAAAATGTAATATCATAAAAGGAGGGTTGGTAATTAATTCTGTATATCTATATTTATACCCATTCCCTTAACGTCTTTGGATTTTCTAATTTTTGTGGATAGTATTTCAGCAACTGTTAGATATAACAAAGCAGATAGCGGACATCCTTGTCTGAGGCCTGGTGATACAGAGAAAAACTTAGATTCCAACCATTGGTGATATCTGAGTTTTTACCCAGTTAATGAACTGGTTTTTAAAACCAAATTTGTGAAGAACATAAATTTCCATTCAACCGTATCAAATGCTTTTTTAAAGTCAAGAACCAGGATTGCACCTTTGCATTTAAATAATTCTGCATAATCAATAATATCTTGAATTTGTCTCATGTTGTTTCCAACGAATCGATTTTTTATAAACCCTTGCTGATCGGGACTTATTATTTTCGGTAATACATTTTGTGGTCTGTCCGCTAAAACTTTCGCTATAATTTTATAATCATTATTAAGGAGTGATACTGGTCTCCAGTTTCTAAGTTTTCAGGATCTCCTTTTTTGTAAAGTAATGAAATGACACTTTATTTTTGACTTCTTGATAATTCATGTTTCGTAAACGATTGCTCAAAAGATGTAATAATGATGCATGATAATTTATGCCAAAAGTTTTGGTAAATTTCTACTGTGAGACCATCGAGTCCAGGACTTTTATTTTGCTTCATGTTATTAATAGCTTGTGTACATTCATCTAGTGTTAATGGTCCTTCACAAGTGTTTGCCTCAGCAGACGTTAACGTGTAATCTAGCTGCACATTGTTAAGATAAATATTATTACTTGTATCTAGTTCGTTTCTAGAAGATGTATATAATTTTTGATAAAAATTTACTTCTTCAGCTAAAATATGTTTTATATTTGTAACACGTGTGATTTTAACTATTAAACAATAACTAACAATAATGTTATATTTCTTATGTTTTGTCTAGATTTTTCTAATTTTAGAAAATATTTTGAATTTTTTTCTCCTTCGTCTAAAAACCGTATGCGTGATCTTACTTTTGCTCCATTTAATTTTAGGTCGTTTTGTTAAATTTGTTTTATTTCATTTTCTACCTCGACAATTCTAGGATTTTCATTTTGCTCTGTGTACAACTTACTGAGTTCATTTTCTAGTTTATGTAATAGTTTGTTTGTTTCTTTCGATTGTCTTTTACTATAATTAATAGAAATTTCCTTAATTTCATATTTACATATTTCCCATTTTACTACGGCATCTAATGATAATTTCATACAACGGTCAATCGTATCTGAAATTAATTTACAATATTCTTTATCTTCTAGATACTTATTGTTTAGTTTCCAGTAGCCTGGTCCACGTTTTCAAGCAGTTTTCAGTTACAGAGATATAGCAAGATGGTCTGTACTTTGTATAATTGCCGGTCTTATGTCTGTTGAAAGAACAAGGGGTGATATAGTATGATCAATAAGCCAGTAGTCAATGCGACTTTTTTCAATACTGTTTTTTCGTCGCCATGTATATTGCATTGTTTTAGTGTTATTGAGCTCTTTCCATATATCTATAAGATAATTATTCAATATGTATTGTTATTTGTCTCCAAATTAATAAGTACATATACATTTGTATACTTACATGTGTATATCTTGTATGCTAAAATATGAAGACATGTTATTTAAAAATTGTTACAGTGAATTTTAATTATATGTTCAATCCTGGTATGTTCAAGCATGTAATAAA
The DNA here is from genome assembly GCA_032209605.1 of Mactromeris polynyma. Classification (NCBI taxonomy): domain Eukaryota; kingdom Metazoa; phylum Mollusca; class Bivalvia; order Venerida; family Mactridae; genus Mactromeris; species Mactromeris polynyma. Next base: position 1,141,032 of record JASFXZ010000063.1, on the reverse strand, counting down.
ATTACTAGTATAATTGTTGTTGAGCTTTTTTCTTTGACTCCTATAAAGAGGTATAAGACACAAAACTGAGACCTCTTTACCTAAAACTAGAGTCTATTAAGCAAGACCTCAACAGAATTGTTGCTGATAAAATATGTTCCCAAATTCTAAACTATTGGTGTTTGTTAGTCGATATTCAACATTAGTGCTGCACTCAACACAGATGTACCAAAACTCTTTGCACACTTGATAGACGTATAAAATACCGTACCAAAACTCTTTGGAATCTTATATAGATGTATTAAATACTAAACAAAACTCTTTGGACACTTGAATAGACGTATAAGATACTGTACCAAAACTCTTTGTACTCGTATATAGATGTATAAGATTCTGTACCAAAACTCTTTGGACTCGTATTGGTGTATAAGATTCTGTACCAAAACTCTTTGGAATCTTACATACATGTATAAGATACTGTACCAAAACTCTTTGGACTCTTACATACATGCATAAGATACTGTACCAAAACTCTTTGGACTCTTACATAGATGTATAAGATTCTGTACCAAAACTCTTTGGAATCTTACATAGATGTATAAGATACTGTACCAAAACTCTGGAATCTTACATAGATGTATAAGATACTGTACCAAAACTCTTTGGAATCTTACATAGATGTATAAGATACTGTACCAAAACTCTTTGGAATCTTACATAGATGTATAAGATACTGTACCAAAACTCTTTGGACTCTTACATAGATGTATAAGATTCTGTACCAAAACTCTTTGGAATCTTACATACATGTATAAGATTCTGTACCAAAACTCTTTGGAATCTTACATACATGCATAAGATTCTGTACCAAAACTCTTTGGACTCTTACATACATGCATAAGATTCTGTACCAAAACTCTTTGGAATCTTACATAGATGGATAAGATTCTGTACCAAAACTCTTTGGAATCTTACATACATGCATAAGATTCTGTACCAAAACTCTTTGGACTCTTACATACATGCATAAGATTCTGTACCAAAACTCTTTGGACTCTTACATACATGCATAAGATTCTGTACCAAAACTCTTTGGACTCGTACATAGATGTATAAGACACTGTACCAAAACTCTTTGGAATCTTACATATATGTATAAGACACTGTACCAAAACTCTTTGGAATCTTACATAGATGTATAAGATTCTGTACCGAAACTCTTTGGAATCTTACATACATGTATAAGATACTGTACCGAAACTCTTTGGAATCTTACATACATGTATAAGATACTGTACCAAAACTCTTTGGAATCTTACATACATGCATAAGATACTGTACCAAAACTCTTTGGACTCTTACATAGATGTATAAGATTCTGTACCAAAACTCTTTGGACTCTTACATACATGCATAAGATTCTGTACCAAAACTCTTTGGACTCTTACATAGATGCATAAGATTCTGTACCAAAACTCTTTGGACTCTTACATAGATGCATAAGATTCTGTACCAAAACTCTTTGGACTCTTACATACATGCATAAGATACTGTACCAAAACTCTTTGTACTCGTACATAGATGTATAAGATACTGTACCAAAACTCTTTGGAATCTTACATAGATGTATAAGATTCTGTACCAAAACTCTTTGGAATCTTACATAGATGTATAAGATTCTGTACCAAAACTCTTTGGAATCTTACATAGATGTATAAGATTCTGTACCAAAACTCTTTGGAATCTTACATAGATGTATAAGATACTGTACCAAAACTCTTTGGAATCTTACATAGATGTATAAGATTCTGTACCAAAACTCTTTGGAATCTTACATAGATGTATAAGATACTGTACCAAAACTCTTTGGACTCTTACATACATGTATAAGATACTGTACCAAAACTCTTAGGAATCTTACATACATGTATAAGATACTGTACCAAAACTCTTTGGAATCTTACATAGATGTATAAGATTCTGTACCAAAACTCTTTGGAATCTTACATAGATGTATAAGATACTGTACCAAAACTCTTTGGAATCTTACATAGATGTATAAGATTCTGTACCAAAACTCTTTGGAATCTTACATAGATGTATAAGATACTGTACCAAAACTCTTTGGACTCTTACATACATGTATAAGATACTGTACCAAAACTCTTTGGAATCTTACATACATGTATAAGATACTGTACCAAAACTCTTTGGAATCTTACATACATGTATAAGATAATGTACCAAAACTCTTTGGAATCGTACATAGATGTATAAGATACTGTACCAAAACTCTTTGGACTCTTACATACATGCATAAGATTCTGTACCAAAACTCTTTGGACTCTTACATACATGTATAAGATTCTGTACCAAAACTCTTTGGACTCGTACAAAGATGTATAAGATACTGTACCGAAACTCTTTGGACTCGTACAAAGATGTATAAGATACTGTACCGAAACTCTTTGGTCTCGTACATACATGCATAAGATACTGTACCAAAACTCTTTGGACTCGTACAAAGATGTATAAGATACTGTACCGAAACTCTTTGGAATCTTACATACATGTATAAGATACTGTACCGAAACTCTTTGGAATCTTACATAGATGTATAAGATTCTGTACCAAAACTCTTTGGAATCTTACATACATGTATAAGATACTGTACCAAAACTCTTTGGACTCTTACATACATGTATAAGATTCTGTACCAAAACTCTTTGGACTCGTACAAAGATGTATAAGATACTGTACCAAAACTCTTTGGACTCGTACAAAGATGTATAAGATACTGTACCGAAACTCTTTGGACTCGTACAAAGATGTATAAGATACTGTACCGAAACTCTTTGGTCTCGTACAAAGATGTATAAGATACTGTACCAAAACTCTTTGGTCTCGTACATACATGCATAAGATACTGTACCAAAACTCTTTGGACTCGTACAAAGATGTATAAGATACTGTACCGAAACTCTTTGGAATCTTACATACATGTATAAGATACTGTACCGAAACTCTTTGGAATCTTACATACATGTATAAGATACTGTACCGAAACTCTTTGGACTTTTACATACATGCATAAGATACTGTACCGAAACTCTTTGGAATCTTACATACATGTATAAGATTCTGTACCAAAACTCTTTGGATTCGTATTGGTGTATATTAGTCGAGGTTCAACTGTAATGTTACTTATAACTGATGTACCAAAACTCTTTGGAATCGTACATACATGTATAAAATACTGTACCAAAACTCTTTGGACTCGTATTGGTGTATATTAGTCGAGGTTCAACTGTAATTTTACTTATAACTGATGTACCAAAACTCTTTGGAATCATACATAGATGTTTAAAATACTGTACCAAAACTCTTTGGATTCGTATTGGTGTATATTAGTCGAGGTTCAACAGTAATGTTACTCATGACTGATGTACCAAAAGTCTTTGGAATCTTACATACATGTATAAGATACTGTACCAAAACTCTTTGGACTCGTATTGGTGTATATTAGTCGAGGTTCAACTGTAATGTTACTTATAACTGATGTACCAAAACTCTTTGGACTCCTACATAGATGTATAAGATACTGTACCAAAACTCTTTGCATTCGTATTGGTGTATATTAGTCGAGGTTCAACTGTAATTTTACTTATAACTGATGTACCAAAACTCTTTGGAATCATACATAGATGTATAAAATACTGTACCAAAACTCTTTGGATTCGTATTGGTGTATATTAGTCGAGGTTCAACAGTAATGTTACTCATGACTGATGTACCAAAAGTCTTTTGAATCTTACATACATGTATAAGATACTGTACCAAAACTCTTTGGACTCGTATTGGTGTATATTAGTCGAGGTTCAACTGTAATGTTACTTATAACTGATGTACCAAAACTCTTTGGACTCCTACATAGATGTATAAGATACTGTACCAAAACTCTTTGCATTCGTATTGGTGTATATTAGTCGAGGTTCAACTGTAATTTTACTTATAACTGATGTACCAAAACTCTTTGGAATCATACATAGATGTATAAAATACTGTACCAAAACTCTTTGGATTCGTATTGGTGTATATTAGTCGAGGTTCAACAGTAATGTTACTCATGACTGATGTACCAAAAGTCTTTGGAATCTTACATACATGTATAAGATACTGTACCAAAACTCTTTGGACTCGTATTGGTGTATATTAGTCGAGGTTCAACTGTAATGTTACTTATAACTGATGTACCAAAACTCTTTGGACTCCTACATAGGTGTATAAGATACTGTACCAAAACTCTTTGGAATCGTACATAGATGTATAAAATACTGTACCAAAACTCTTTGGATTCGTATTGGTGTACATTAGTCGAGGTTCAACTGTAATGTTACTTATAACTGATGTACCAAAACTCTTTGGACTCTTACATACATGTATAAGATACTGTACCAAAACTATTTGGATTCGTATTGGTGTATATTAGTCGAGGTTCAACTGTAATGTTACTTATAACTGATGTACCAAAACTCTTTGGAATCGTACATAGATGTATAAAATACTGTACCAAAACTCTTTGGATTCGTATTGGTGTATATTAGTCGAGGTTCAACTGTAATGTTACTCATATCGGATGTTCCAAAACTCTTTGGAATCTTACATAGATGTATAATATACTGTACCAAAACTCTTTGGATTCGTATTGGTGTATATTAGTTGAGGTTCAACTGTAATGTTACTTATAACTGATGTACCAAAACTCTTTGGACTCCTACATAGATGTATAATATACTGTACCAAAACTCTTTGGATTCGTATTGGTGTATATTAGTTGAGGTTCAACTGTAATGTTACTTATAACTGATGTACCAAAACTCTTTGGACTCCTACATACATGCATAAGATACTGTACCAAAACTCTTTGGATTCGTATTGGTGTATATTAGTCGAGGTTCAACTGTAATGTTACTTATAACTGATGTACCAAAACTCTTTGGAATCTTACATAGATGTATAAAATACTGTACCAAAACTCTTTGGATTCGTATTGGTGTATATTAGTCGAGGTTCAACTGTAATGTTACTTATAACTGATGTACCAAAACTCTTTGGAATCTTACATAGATGTATAAAATACTGTACCAAAACTCTTTGGATTCGTATTGGTGTATATTAGTCGAGGTTCAACTGTAATGTTACTTATAACTGATGTACCAAAACTCTTTGGACTCGTACATACATGTATAAAATACTGTACCAAAACTCTTTGGATTCGTCTTGGTGTATATTAGTCGAGGTTCAACTGTAATGTTACTTATAACTGATGTACCAAAACTCTTTGGACTCCTACATACATGTATAAGATACTGTACCAAAACTATTTGGATTCGTATTGGTGTATATTAGTCGAGGTTCAACTGTAATGTTACTTATAACTGATGTACCAAAACTCTTTGGAATCGTACATAGATGTATAAAATACTGTACCAAAACTCTTTGGATTCGTATTGGTGTATATTAGTCGAGGTTCAACTGTAATGTTACTCATATCGGATGTTCCAAAACTCTTTGGAATCTTACATAGATGTATAATATACTGTACCAAAACTCTTTGGATTCGTATTGGTGTATATTAGTTGAGGTTCAACTGTAATGTTACTTATAACTGATGTACCAAAACTCTTTGGACTCCTACATAGATGTATAATATACTGTACCAAAACTATTTGGATTCGTATTGGTGTATATTAGTTGAGGTTCAACTGTAATGTTACTCATATCGGATGTTCCAAAACTCTTTGGACTCGTACATACATGCATAAGATACTGTACCAAAACTCTTTGGATTCGTATTGGTGTATATTAGTCGAGGTTCAACTGTAATGTTACTTATAACTGATGTACCAAAACTCTTTGGAATCTTACATACATGTATAAGATACTGTACCAAAACTCTTTGGACTCGTATTGGTGTATATTAGTCGAGGTTCAACTGTAATGTTACTTATAACTGATGTACCAAAACTCTTTGGATTCGTACATACATGTATAAAATACTGTACCAAAACTCTTTGGATTCGTATTGGTGTATATAAGTCGAGGTTCAACTGTAATGTTACTTATAACTGATGTACCAAAACTCTTTGGACTCGTACATACATGTATAAAATACTGTACCAAAACTCTTTGGATTCGTATTGGTGTATATTAGTCGAGGTTCAACTGTAATGTTACTTATAACTGATGTACCAAAACTCTTTGGAATCTTACATAGATGTATAAAATACTGTACCAAAACTCTTTGGATTCGTATTGGTGTATATTAGTCGAGGTTCAACTGTAATGTCACTTATAACTGATGTACCAAAACTCTTTGGACTCGTACATACATGTATAAAATACTGTACCAAAACTCTTTGGATTCGTATTGGTGTATATTAGTCGAGGTTCAACTGTAATGTTACTTATAACTGATGTACCAAAACTCTTTGGACTCGTACATACATGTATAAAATACTGTACCAAAACTCTTTGGATTCGTATTGGTTTATATTAGTCGAGGTTCAACTGTAATGTTACTTATAACTGATGTACCAAAACTCTTTGGACTCGTACATACATGCATAAGATACTGTACCAAAACTCTTTGGATTCGTATCGTTGTATATTAGTCGAGGTTCAACTGTAATGTTACTCATATCGGATGTTCCAAAACTCTTTGGAATCTTACATAGATGTATAAGATACTGTACCAAAACTCTTTGGATTCGTATTGGTGTATATTAGTTGAGGTTCAACTGTAATGTTACTCATATCGGATGTTCCAAAACTCTTTGGAATCTTACATACATGCATAAGATACTGTACCAAAACACTTTGGATTCGTATTGGTGTATATTAGTCGAGGTTCAACTGTAATGTTACTCATATCGGATGTTCCAAAACTCTTTGGAATCGTACATAGATGTATAAAATACTGTACCAAAACTCTTTGGATTCGTATTGGTGTATATTAGTCGAGGTTCAACTGTAATGTTACTTATAACTGATGTACCAAAACTCTTTGGATTCGTACATACATGTATAAAATACTGTACCAAAACTCTTTGGATTCGTATTGGTGTATATTAGTCGAGGTTCAACTGTAATGTTACTCATATCGGATGTTCCAAAACTCTTTGGAATCGTACATAGATGTATAAAATACTGTACCAAAACTCTTTGGATTCGTATTGGTGTATATTAGTCGAGGTTCAACTGTAATGTTACTTATAACTGATGTACCAAAACTCTTTGGATTCGTACATACATGTATAAAATACTGTACCAAAACTCTTTGGATTCGTATTGGTGTATATTAGTCGAGGTTCAACTGTAATGTTACTTATAACTGATGTACCAAAACTCTTTGGACTCGTACATACATGTATAAAATACTGTACCAAAACTCTTTGGATTCGTATTGGTGTATATTAGTCGAGGTTCAACTGTAATGTTACTTATAACTGATGTACCAAAACTCTTTGGAATCTTACATAGATGTATAAAATACTGTACCAAAACTCTTTGGATTCGTATTGGTGTATATTAGTCGAGGTTCAACTGTAATGTTACTTATAACTGATGTACCAAAACTCTTTGGACTCGTACATACATGTATAAAATACTGTACCAAAACTCTTTGGATTCGTATTGGTGTATATTAGTCGAGGTTCAACTGTAATGTTACTTATAACTGATGTACCAAAACTCTTTGGACTCGTACATACATGTATAAAATACTGTACCAAAACTCTTTGGATTCGTATTGGTTTATATTAGTCGAGGTTCAACTGTAATGTTACTTATAACTGATGTACCAAAACTCTTTGGACTCGTACATACATGCATAAGATACTGTACCAAAACTCTTTGGATTCGTATTGTTGTATATTAGTCGAGGTTCAACTGTAATGTTACTCATATCGGATGTTCCAAAACTCTTTGGAATCTTACATAGATGTATAAGATACTGTACCAAAACTCTTTGGATTCGTATTGGTGTATATTAGTTGAGGTTCAACTGTAATGTTACTCATATCGGATGTTCCAAAACTCTTTGGAATCTTACATACATGCATAAGATACTGTACCAAAACTCTTTGGATTCGTATTGGTGTATATTAGTCGAGGTTCAACTGTAATGTTACTCATATCGGATGTTCCAAAACTCTTTGGAATCGTACATAGATGTATAAAATACTGTACCAAAACTCTTTGGATTCGTATTGGTGTATATTAGTCGAGGTTCAACTGTAATGTTACTTATAACTGATGTACCAAAACTCTTTGGATTCGTACATACATGTATAAAATACTGTACCAAAACTCTTTGGATTCGTATTGGTGTATATTAGTCGAGGTTCAACTGTAATGTTACTTATAACTGATGTACCAAAACTCTTTGGACTCGTACATACATGTATAAAATACTGTACCAAAACTCTTTGGATTCGTATTGGTGTATATTAGTCGAGGTTCAACTGTAATGTTACTTATAACTGATGTACCAAAACTCTTTGGAATCTTACATACATGTATAAAATAATGTACCAAAACTCTTTGGATTCGTATTGGTGTATATTAGTCGAGGTTCAACTGTAATGTTACTTATAACTGATGTACCAAAACTCTTTGGAATCTTACATAGATGTATAAGATACTGTACCAAAACTCTTTGGATTCGTATTGGTGTATATTAGTCGAGGTTCAACTGTAATGTTACTCATATCGGATGTTCCAAAACTCTTTGGAATCTTACATAGATGCATAAGATACTGTACCAAAACTCTTTGGATTCGTATTGGTGTATATTAGTCGAGGTTCAACTGTAATGTTACTTATAACTGATGTACCAAAACTCTTTGGAATCTTACATAGATGTATAAAATACTGTACCAAAACTCTTTGGATTCGTATTGGTGTATATTAGTCGAGGTTCAACTGTAATGTTACTTATAACTGATGTACCAAAACTCTTTGGAATCTTACATAGATGTATAAGATACTGTACCAAAACTCTTTGGATTCGTATTGGTGTATATTAGTCGAGGTTCAACTGTAATGTTACTCATATCGGATGTTCCAAAACTCTTTGGAATCTTACATAGATGCATAAGATACTGTACCAAAACTCTTTGGATTCGTATTGGTGTATATTAGTCGAGGTTCAACTGTAATGTTACTTATATCTGATGTACCAAAACTCTTTGGAATCTTACATAGATGCATAAGATACTGTACCAAAACTCTTTGGATTCGTATTGGTGTATATTAGTCGAGGTTCAACTGTAATGTTACTCATATCGGATGTTCCAAAACTCTTTGGACTCGTGTATGTAGATATCAGACAGTGTACAACTATTATTTACATGCATAACGATGTATATTAGTCGAAGTTTAATAATATTGTTTCTGATGTCAGATGTACAAAAATTCTTCTGATATTGATGTATATAAGACACTACACTAAAACTGTTATGACTCATGTTAATGTATTTTAATTGCACTAATTCAGCTTTGTTCTTTCCTTACTTAAGCTATAGTGATATATGACTCCATGCAATCTCTTCAGCTACTTATATAGTGATGATTCACAATTACTCTTCTTCTTCTTAAGGATTACTACACTCCTTCAAATCACTGAAGATTATGTGTAGGCTAAGCCGTATATACGTGATTAAACCTTAATAATCTGATATGTGCTATTAAAGAAAACAACAATATGCGGCTAATATTCAAAACATTATCTACCTCAAGCGTTAATAATTATTTCTACTATCTGCTGAAGTTAACATTTTGTGGGTGTGATCATTTTGAATGACGTCATAAAATAGTCCTCGCATTCTTATCACTTAAATTATCGATTTACAACATCTAATAACTAAATTCTTTCGTATATCGTCTTACAATTATCATTTACATCAAATACGATTAACCTTTTTAATAATTAACACCGAACACAAACACGATGAATAACGTATGTATTACTACATAATTTGATTGATTGTACCAAAACTCTTTGGATAGTTGTTGAACAAAACTCTTTGGAAAAAATAGGATCCCTATTTCACCACTTTTGTTTACTTCTGGCAGGTAAGGTCATTCGGCGTGCTTCGGACCACAGGTGTAATTTCGTAATTAAAGTAAAAAATATTTCGCACGATCTTTTAACTATTCTAAATCAAGTGAACAGACCAAATAGTCTTGATTTCTTCTAAAATATCTTCTTAAAAGTATTGAGAAAGTTTTCCGTTTTTCTTCATAACGAAAGTAAGATGTCGTAAAATTCGTTTAGTTGCGACTCATTTGTGGCAACCTGGAGGGCAGCGAAGAAATGTCAACATTCACGTGCGTCGCTAAATACTTCATTTGACGGCTTCCTGGTTCGCAAACTGTTAACTTCATACTGCACCATACTTAATATAGTGTTATAAAATGGCTGTATGTAGCAGACGACTTCTGGGTGTGTGCAAGTTTGTCGGTACAACCTACCCCAGATTACAGCATTGCCGACAAATATCGCTGTATCAACAACGCGGATCTTGTATTTCATCATTTATTTTCGGTAAGATTTTCAGTTATGTTTATTTTGGATTATAATGCAAAGTTGATGTGATACCAATAATGAAAATCATTTGCTTTCCAATCCTGAATAATACAGCATAACATTTAATATTAATAAATGTCAATTATGTAACTTTTTTATTTTGATCTCTATCATCTGTGATATATATCCAGTTTCCAAAAAGTTTATAAATACGTTTTGAACTGTGAGATATCGTATTTCTTCTTCCACATTGTAACCAGGATCTTGTGTAGATTGTTGACAGTTCTGCAGGACTTTGCTTGGCAAAAAGGAAGTCTCGTTTCACAGTGTCCACTAAACCACTGTGTATGCAGGAGCATGTTGAATTGAAATGGGGATGTTGCCTTCCATGGCAAGGTTACCCATTCCAGACTGGCAGCATTGCAGATATGCAATCAGGCGTCCTGGTTGTGTTGTCACCTGATCCGAATCTGGCTGCATGCCTTTGCACTTGCTCCAAGGAATCTTAGTCTGCTTGTTTGCGCGGGTCCCAAACTGGGGCCACATATATATACAAACCCTAATCCAAGTGGCAGATCTCGTCTTCCAATTCATTTAAACTCAAAAAAGAAAGAATGAAAAGTTTTATTTGGATCACTCATTGATTTGAAAAAACAGTGGGGATGCTTTTAGATGCATTTTCTTTGTAAGACTTGATCCAATGACCTCTAAGTTAAATAGCCGTTCTATGTCATATCTACTGCACTACTGTTTTACTTAAGTATGAAACGCTGATTTATTTTGTTTCAGATAATCGTTCAAATGTAGTAGAGACAAGATGTTCACTAAATCCATATTTACAAAGAGACGGTGGTTTCATGCAGTGTAGAAACATATTTACGTCAATAGCAAATTGTTCGGTAGATCAAAAGACAACACAGAAAGGCGAAGTTAAAACCGATAACAAAAACAATACACAGAAACCTGAATCAGAAAAAAAACTTTCTGTATTTGAACGTTTTAAGAAAACCTATAAGGAACATGGCAAAGTATTGATTGGTGTGCATGTACTTACTTCTACTGTGTGGTTTGGAAGTTTCTTCTATGCTGCCAAGGTGTAAGTTGATGATTATTTAGTTCTAATTTTGCAATATTCCTATGGTCATAATGTGAATTTAGTGATTGTGTACAGAAAGTAACTCTTTTTACATTGTAATATAAATGAGCGCCGCTGTACGATTTCCAACCTCTTCTTTACGCGACTTCATTTCCAGAAACGTCACCATGTACCGACAGTAAGCAATATTTGTCCCATATGAAAACGAAATGACCATAATTATGGAGTAAATATTGTTTCCTGCTTGCAAATAGTGACATCACCTGGTGCGTTTTTTTGAAATGACGTCAGTTACAGGAGCGGTTGTAAATTCTATAGCAGCACTCTCGTATATTGGTAGGATTTAAAAAAATATTTTTAGCTCACCTGAGCAAAAGCTGAGGGTGAGTTATTGTGATTGCTCACCGTCCGTCTGTTAACCACACTTATCTTAAACTTCTTCTCCTTCTGAACCAACTGGTCAACGTCAACCAAAAGTCACTGAAATAATCCTTGCATGGTCCACTTTCAGAATAGTTCAGAAGAATGTCATTCCATGTAAAGCTCTGGTTACCAAGAGTAAAATCTTAAAAAATCTACTTGACAGAAACTACTGGCCCTCTACAAAGATTGTTAAAATTATTTGGATTCATAAATAAACATGACAGCCAGAGGCGGAGCGGAGCCACTTTTCCTATATGTATATAGTGGAAATGACAAAACTTTTCTTGTCAAAAACTACTGGCCCAATTTTGAAACAATTTCACCCAAATGTTCCTTTGGTGACCCTCTACCAACATTGTTCAAATTGTGTGATTTATTAAAAAACCTGGCTACCATTTATACATTATTTATAGTGATTACTCTTAACATGCTGCTGGAAATCAAATATTTTGCTAATTCGTGAGAATCTGTAATTCAGCGAAATTTTGCAATCTGACACAGGACTATAATACCAGATTTTTCAGGTGCCTAGGTGTGTTTATACTAAATGTTCCTAATTGTCAAAGAAATATCAGATGTTTAGGCTGTTACAGCTAATAAACTATATTATAAAAATACTCATTGAACTACTATGTCATTGTATACTTTTATTGGTTCACTTTTCTTTCATTTCAGAGGAGTGGATGTGATCCCATTCATGGAATGGCTTGGTTTTAGTGAGAAAATAATATCTCCATTTAGAAGCTCTAGTTTAGGTGATATTGCCTTGGCGTATTTAATGTATAAGCTTGCTACACCTGCCAGATATACAGTTACCCTTGCTGGGACAAATTTTGCCATCAAATCTCTTCGCAAAAGTGGAAAAATGATGCAAAAATCAGAGAGCAGCAGTTTAAGAACCCTAGCAAGGGATTCTAGGAAAGAACTCGGAGACAAACGTCGGGCTGTAAAAAAGAAGACATCCAAGTTTGAAAATAAAATGAAAAATAAAATGAAAGCTGAAATAAAGGAGAGACAAGCTTACGTTAAAGCTACTTTCACTAAATTCAGATCAAAGTTGAGAGACAAACATAACAAAAATGGCAAGCAGCATCAATGGAGAAAATGAAAAAGAAACTGGTTTCGATTAGTGTGCTAGATGACTTATGCATAGATTTATTTTAACCAAGATTAGTGTTATACATGTACTATTACCGAGTGTCAAAACTGGATGTGATATTGAAAAATGTCGGAACATTGTAAGATGTGATTGGAACTAGCAGTGCATTGTCAAACGTTGGTCAGTTTGTTTTATTGTTGAAGCCTCATGCAGTGAAGTTTCTGAAAATGATTTTATACATTTGTATGCTATAAAAATGAGAACACAAGTCATGTACTTTATCTATATTGCTGTGGCTAGAGTAGAACAATTATTGAAATGACAACTTGCATCCTGTATCTTCCAATTTCATGGTTTATCTACAAATTACCCTGTATCTGTGGGGTATTATAACCATTGTTTTTAGCATTTTGCTTTTGTGATACATGTACATATATTTATGTACCATTAAATCACCAATTAATTGTTTGTCTGTATGCATTATTTGTATGCCCCCACTCTGAAAGAGAGGGCATATAGATTTGTCCTTGACCGTCTGTCCTTCCGTCACAAAAAATGTTGATACCCATTAGAGCTTCAATGATTTGATGCGATGCATCGGAATTCGACTACAGAGCTCACGAATCGATTCACGATTCATACCCTGGTACTTTCGATTCGCCTTTTTTTGTTTCCAGTTCGCCAAACTGTTATTTGGTACAGTAATCACAGATTTTAGCCATGTATACAGTCAATGCAAATGACCGTCGGATGTCCGGTATATTTTCATTTTGACTGATGGAATTTCTGATTTTGTCGGACACATTGTCCGGTGAAAAATTTCAGTCAGCACCGTTTATTTTCGGAAAATAGCTGAAGAAAAATCAAATAGTCGAAAAGCTGTCCCGTCGAAAAGTATGAATTTCTAAATTTACCGTTGGCGAATGTTTTATTCCACTCAATTTTGATAATAAATGCGATTAAAAGCGGCTGAGACCAGTTCTCAATGTCTGTGATAACCATGCAATCAATTTCGTTTTGGTGTCTAGTATACGATAAAATCCGTACCGTACGGTCCGTAATGCCGCCCGCTCCGAAATTTACGAGGAATGAAAATTATTATGATAAATTCAGATAACTATTATTTTTGCCTGTATAAACTGATGATTAATGTCTCTACTCTGTTCTATGACTATTCACATATAATTTACCTCACTGTATGTTAAGTTTATTTCATTTGTTGCCTAGTTTATTTTGTACAGCTGACTATTTTAAACATGTATTGCTTCTTGCACGTGATTGAATTGTGTTTTGGGGTACACATTGTCTTAAAATTTCAGTTTGAATAATGAATAATTGATAATTAGATGTATAGTTTAAACTTTAATATCAAGAATAAAATAGACAAGATATAAAATAACAGTGCTACAGTGCTCTTAGTCATGTCGCTTCCCCTGTTGCTACATTATTTACCGAAAGTAAAGTTTAGTTTTCTTAAGTCTATTAATTTTTATTTGCAAAACTCTTAATTTCGACTGGCCTGAAATTAATGCAAAAGCCTTAAGATGAATGAGAATGCCGTTACATATACATATAAAAAATCGAATCGAAAAAATCGAAATTGAAGGAAAACAAATCGAATCGGTTGACAGGCGAATCGTTGAAGCTCTAATACCCATTCACAAACTACGAGCAGGATAATAGCATTTGCTTTTCTGACAAAGGCTGCAAGTGGGGGCATCTGTGTCCTATGGACATATTTCTAGTTTGTGATTTGCCTCGCTAGTCACCTATGTCTGGTCTGTGGTAATTATTGTGGATCCATGTTGGGTTTTATGTTGAAGTATCATATTGATACTGTAGATTGTCTTACTGTGGTTAGTATTGTTGATTTAAAGGAATTTTATGCTCAGCAACATAATGTAGAGGCTACATTTTGATTTTTTGGCTAGCAACTAGTGCTTGAGTAAGCTCTCATGGAAAACTTGTCTATGTAGTAACATGTCTATGTTAAATCTGGTAGAAGTTTCCAGCAACTTCTCAATGTAGCAACATGTCTATGTTAAATCTGGTAGAAGTTTCCAGCAAATTCTCAATGTAGCAACATGTCTATGTTAAATCTGGTAGAAGTTTCCAGCAAATTCTCAATGTAGCAACATGTCTATGTTAAATCTGGTAGAAGTTTCCAGCAACTTCTCAATGTAGCAACATGTCTATGTTAAATCTGGTAGAAGTTTCCAGCAAATTCTCAATGTAGCAACATGTCTATGTTAAATCTGGTAGAAGTTTCCAGCAAATTCTCAATGTAGCAACATGTCTATGTTAAATCTGGTAGAAGTTTCCAGCAAATTCTCAATGTAGTAACATGTCTATGTTAAATCAATAAGTGATACATGTATGGTATGAACTGAGTTTTACACTAACAACATAGTCTTTGTCTTAAGATACCTCTTTTATCAATACATGTAGCTGTCTTGCATACATGTATATCACCAATATATTACATGCTTCTATTAATAAAGAAAATAACTGCATACATGTATTAGAAATCTTTAAGCAAAGCTTCATTAGTATGAATTACTGTGCAACTTCTTCAGAGTAACACCACATGGGAACACACATGTTGACTGTTGTTGAGAAATTGTTGCTCTAGTGAGGTTAAATGGAATGTGAACTACAGGACAAATTGCTTGTCAAACTGTTGTTTGTTGCTCAAGTGTGGGCTGCTCTGGAGAGGTTTCACTAGAATATCGACAACCATACAAATTTCAATAACCAGTTTGTAGAACTTTCAATATGTATTACACAATAAAACAACAAAGTTTTTGATAGTCAACAATACACTGTATGAAGATTTCATCTTCCTCTTTTAGTTCCTGGTTTGAGACTGAAAATAAAGTAAAACATGAAACACGGTGTAAAGTAAAATGTAGCAGGAATTTTTGTTACAAGAATGATAAAGCTGGAGTTAAAAGACATTTTCAACATTTATTTAAGGCCGTCAGATAACCTCTACAGTGTTCCTGGTTACCAACCAGTACTAACCTGATCATCTGCACACAACAGACCATGAATGGAGGTGGAGGACAAAAGACTATGTACATGAACTCTCGTTAGTCAAACTGTCGCCAAGAAAAAATGTCAAGCACTGGTTTAAAGCTACTTCCTCCTGATTGTCAGTCAAATGCTCTACCAACTCAGCTAGCTGGGCTGGCTACAGAAAATAACATTGAGCACATAAAGAAACTGAGAACACTTCAATATTTAATTGTATTTATAAATTCAACACAAACTACATGTTTGCAAAGAGAAAGGTTCAGAGAGCATTTAGGGCTGCAGGGGTGAAACTTGGTGTGGCAAGTTCTAAAGGAGACCTAGGTCGGGACTTAATTTGGGTAACAAGGGTCAAGGTCACTGTAATAACAATGGAAATAGGATATCCGGTCAAAAACTCAAGTTAGGAATGAGCCATTACAATAAAACTTAGTATGTAGGGAGTTAATAGGGAGCAAAAAGTGAGAATGGCATTTAGGACTGCATTGTTCAACACCACTGTCACTGTTATAATGAATATAAATGCAGTGTTATGATTTGGTATTTATTGTTGAACAATCCCTCATTACTGTTTCTGAGCTGTTTCACTGCTAAACAAAGTAGGGCGTCTGTCTTATGGACGATACTAGTTCAAACAATAGAATTGTTTAATACATTGTCATTATAAACAAAGCAGATGAAACTTACTCGAACAATCTTTGCATTCTGCGATCTTCAGCATTATGTTCATTCTCAGTCTGAGGACAAAACAAAACAAAATGTACAGCTACAATATTCACAGTCAAATTACTCTGTCAAGTCTTGAAGAGAAAAACCTTCATTATTACAAAATACAGATAGCATGATATGATTGGAATAAATTGAAAAAAAGTTGTGAGATTTAAATATGTTTATCTCTATGAAGATAACAATAATATACCGGTTATATATATCACCAACATACTTCAATTGTAAAGCAATATAAACATAATGCAGACATGTATGTGTTCGTGATTTAAGGTGCAAATTTTTAGTTTTTCTGTTAATATCTTCTAGGTTTTGCTGTTACTCATTTTTGAAAAAAGCTCATTACCGACAGGAATACACATTGTCGATGAAAGTGTATCTTAAGAGACAAAAATCATTCAATGCAGAAACAAGAGAGCCTGACGCTCTACTGGCTATATTGTGCAGATGGACATAAGAAATCTTAAGGAAAGTTCATGCAAGGATGCAAATCTTATCATCAGTACATAAGAAAAAGTCGTTTGAAGCTTTTTCTATTTTTAACTCTGGCTGCCATATTGTGTAATCCACCAGAACCGTTTGAACAACCTTGAGAAAGGGTCATGCCAGGATGCTACAGAGCAATGTTGATGCCACTCTGCTCATTGGTTCAAGAGAAGAAGTCGTTTAAAGGTTTTTCTATTCTTAGTTCTGGCAGACATATTGTGCAGTCAAGCCGTTTCGTCAAAATTGGCCTTGCAGTTTCAGGAGATGAAAGTTAACAGACTGACGCACGAACGCACACGTAGGACAATACATAATGACATAAGCTCTCTGGCGTTTGGCCAGTAGAGCTAAAAATTAAAAGATGTTTAAACATAATATATCCAGGAACAAAGAATCTTTCCTCCCCTGACAGATTTACCTGAACAGAGTCTTTGAACCAATCATCCAGTTCCTTTGATCTTTTAGCTACATGTATTTGCAGATCACTGCCTCCTATGATGTGAGGTAAACTCTGAGAACCAGCATGACATGTCTGTAAACATACAAGCATGGTACTAATGAATGTTCAGTGTCGGGTATGTTGAGAAATATTAATGATAAAAATAATTCTTACAATGATGATGAGGCAACTGTTCTGGTGTTAACCACTTGCTAAACAAATAAGATTTCTTGAATTATATTGATATTTCAAAACAGATATCAGATCAATTTGCTTGAATCAATACTGTTTCTATAGATGACACCCCTACTACTAAGCCGATCTTGTAACCAAGCTTTGGGATGAAAACCTGATTCATAAAAATGTACTGATCCACAAACATAATTACCTTTCTGAATTTTTTAAAGTTGCGGACAAGTTTTCCTCTCCATCTGGTGAAACCCTCAGGACAATCCCCACTATTTACTGTGGTTCTTTGAGGTCTGTGAAAAATAAGACTGACAGTTTCCACACTGACACATCCTGTAGGTAAATCCTCGTCATACTCATAGTCACCAGCCTCTTTCTTTTGACCCTTAAAATAAGACATAAATATTATTACACATTTTCTTGACGGAATACTGTGGAGATAAATGATTTATTGTATAAAGTTTGTCACAAACGTAAACAAACGAACTTGGGGTCACCGCCATATTTACAGGATGACGTCGTAACTAATATTGCGGTATTTCAATTATAATCTCAAAATAGAAGCACTGGCCACAGATAACTAAATTGAACTGTTTTGTGCATGACTGACCTATAAGAGAAATAATGTAATGGTCTAAAACTTATATTGCGTGTGGCGGAGAAAAGCAGACTATCATGAAACTGTGATTTTTTTAATAGATATAAACATTTTTACATGGCATTGCATGCTGTTTTGATAGAAATTGATTTTAAATGTTTTTTTAGTGAATGCTTGCCATATTGATAGGAAATATTGTTTTGTTTATTTGAGAGAAAAAGTAGGCCAACCATGTTTTATCGTAATCACCGTTGGTGGAGTTCGGCAAAAACCGCGAGATTAGTGATACCGCGAGAATATTGACGACAAGTATACTTGATATTTTGTATGATTACCTTGACCGGATGTCGCGTAGACAGAAATCCCGCTGGCAAGGATGCAGGTTCATTATTACTTGTAGGTAAAACAACCGGCTTCTTGTCCTCCTGTAAGTTTTTAAAAAAAATATCACAAAACAAACAAGAGTGGCAAACTGTCACAAAATACGCCCGTCATAAGTCAGAGCTCAGAGCTTAAACAAGAAAAATTTAAGGTAACTTTTAAAATCAAAGGGTGATAACTCCCGAGTGACTTAAGCGATATGGCTGGTTATCGAACTTGGCTGAGATATTACCCACAAACATTTTCACCAAGTTTGGTAAAGATCGGAGGAAAATTCTTTGAATTAGAGAGCGGACAAGGCTAATTTGGCCAATTTTGGATAATTCAAGGGCCATAATTCAGAAGTGCCTGGGGCAATGTGGCTGGTTATCAAACTTGGCCGAGATATTATGCCCACAAACATTTTTACCAAGTTTGGTAAAGATCGGATGAAAACTCTTTGACTTAAAAAACGGAAACCATGTGGCTACGGGTGTTCCTATAATATGTCCCGTATTTCAAACGGGCGTATAAAAATGACATCACAGGGCTTTGTCAAAACATTTTTATCAATTTACAGTTAACTCTTGTTAGAACATCCATGTTTGCTCCCTGGATTTACGTCGTTGTCCTGAATATGTTGTCATATTTAATGCGATAAATGAAGCAATGTGCAGAATTGTTGCCATCATTTGTGTGCCCTTAATTGAAAATTGCATTGTAACAAATGTCAATGTAACATGCATTGACTGTAATTCCATAAACATACTTATATATTCAAGATCAAGTGACTCATATAGCATTCTAAGTACTCTGGATGTCAAAAATGTTGGTTTTACATTTTTTAAACTTGTTAACTGTCTGTCTCAATGCCTGACGATGGCATTCTAATACAGGAAAGCAAAAAGAAAACACCAAAATTCTATAATTGCTTCCCAAATTTCTGATAAATTGAAAGATTTTGAAGGCCAAGAAAAAGTGGTATTGTGAACTTAAAAAAGATGTCATTAATACTGTACAAGTGATATTTTCGCAAGTCAAAATGTTGTGAATTAGTGAATGCAGACTTTTCGCCAGGAAAAATATTTGTGAGTCACTGAAATGAGATTGTTTATGTACAATAGTTCAGTATATAATGTTGTGCAAGTGTTTATCCAGCAATTTAAGTCAGGGAGGGGGTCTAGGTCTTACAGTATAAGGCCTTTGAATTTTTGGAACCCCCGGCTGATTTTTTTATGACATTATTGAATTTGTGAATTTCCACATCACGGGCATTACCACTTATACAGTATGCAAGAGGTCTTATTAATTTAAGGACAATAAAGAACAAACCTGTGAAGACAGCCCAGCAGGTTCCTCTCCCACAACATTGTGTCTTCCTCTTCCAATTCTCTTATTATTGTTTTCATTCAGCTTGTTATCATCTCTTTGGGACACATTTTCAGTTTTAGACAGTCTTTGACTTGGTGTTGCAATGGGTTCTGATTTTATAGTTGCTCTTGGAGAATGTGGTGATCTTGAACGACTTCTACCCGATTTTGATACCGAGTGTTCCGTGCGATCTGGATTTGGTGAAGTTTTATGAGCCTGTCTAGTCGTTCTCTTCTGTGGTTCTATCACCTCAGTGTTTATTGTACTATAGTCTACATCATCATCACTGTCCCAAACAGTCTCAACATTAACCTTTGATTTTGTCTGCACATTATCCTGTCTTGACTTGTTTGTTTTCTTATTTCCAGCATCCTCCATACTTGATTTAGATGGTGTAACAGGCTCCTTTTTTATCCTTTTATTGGTGATAACATCTTCCTCTTCATCATTTCTGTATCTGGAAACATTATCCACAATATTTAAGACTAAAACGATTCTTAATTATAATTTAAACACATAAAACCACAGGGAAAACAGAAATCTATATATGATGATGTCTAAAGAAAAGCAGGTTTGGGTTCATAATAGGTTTCTGACACAAAGACGATCATCAATCAGAACATTTTCCAACCATCTTATCATGAAGAGGTTCTCAACCAGTCACCAGATTTATTTTGCTTGTATTCAACAAGAATTTTCGTACAATTCTAACGTTTTCAAGGTATAATAGATGTCACTTTTAATGTTTTACTATACATGTATATCTTAAATATTTCCAACATTAGACATACAAATGATGAGGAATAATTGAAAGTTTTCAGAGTAAACGACACAAACGTATCGAATGATCTGTCACTAAGAATGTGGGTGTAAATTTTGATCCTCCAATTGGAAATATCAAAGCAGTGAGCATTACTTATACAACAACATAAAGTGCAAAGAAACTGCATCTACATGACCTTAAGAGCACATAATATTAATACTTTTAGTGAGAAAAGTCAAATATAAACTTTATATTCAATTACAAAGTGACCAGAAAAAAACACCAACCTTTTCTTGGTGGCCTGAGAAGTTGTGGCTAGGGAGATGGACTGGTCTTTTGTCTTTGGTTCAATTGCTGCTTTTTCAACCTGAACAATAACAAAGATTTTTTTACCATTTAAGTGATACAGTAAAATGCTTATGTTCCATTTTCATCCTCGAGCTATAACAGCTAACAGAGCTCCGAGGTACAATGTCTGACGGTACTTATGTGGTATCACGAACAAAAGTTATTCTCCAGACCATGTGGGGTAAATGCCCTCAAAAACACAAAGCATTAATAAACAATGTCTGTCCCCTTTTTATTCTGATTCATTTTAAAAACATTTTGTAACAGTTTATAAAACTTTTTGTTAATACAATCTACAATATATCTTAAATTTCTGTTTTTTTCTTTAAACAGCTGAACTCCTGAATTATGTAAGATTTTCAGATTTCTACCTATGCATCAAGTGTTATATACTCCTGAATTATGTAAGATTTTCAGGTTTCTACCTATACATCAAGTGTTATATACTCCTGAATTATGTAAGATCTTCTACCTATACATCAAGTGTTATATACTCCTGAATTATGTAAGAGCTTCTACCTATACATCAAGTGTTATATACTCCTGAATTATGTAAGATCTTCTAACTATACATCAAGTGTTATATATTCCTGAATTATGTAAGATCTTCTACCTATACATCAAGTGTTATATACTCCTGAATTATGTAAGATCTTCTACCTATGCATCAAGAGTTATATACTCCTGAATTATGTAAGATCTTCTACCTATGCATCAAGTGTTATATACTCCTGAATTATGTAAGATCTTCTACCTATGCATCAAGTGTTATATACTCCTGAATTATGTAAGATCTTCTACCTATGCATCAAGTGTTATATACTCCTGAATTATGTAAGATCTTCTACCTATGCATCAAGTGTTATATACTCCTGAATTATGTAAGATCTTCTACCTATGCATCAAGTGTTATACACTCCTGAATTATGTAAGATCTTCTACCTATGCATCAAGTGTTATATACTCCTGAATTATGTAAGATCTTCTACCTATGCATCAAGTGTTATATACTCCTGAATTATGTAAGATCTTCTACTTATGCATCAAGTGTTATATACTCCTGAATTATGTAAGATCTTCTACCTATGCATCAAGTGTCATATACTCCTGAATTATGTAAGATCTTCTACCTATGCATCAAGTGTTATATACTCCTGAATTATGTAAGATCTTCTACCTATGCATCAAGTGTTATATACTCCTGAATTATGTAAGATCTTCTACTTATGCATCAAGTGTTATATACTCCTGAATAATGTAATATCTTCTACTTATGCATCAAGTGTCATATACTCCTGAATTATGTAAGATCTTCTACTTATGCATCAAGTGTTATATACTCCTGAATTATGTAATATCTTCTACCTATGCATCAAGTGTTAAAACAAGCAGTCAACATGTATGGCCATGAGTGGAGGCTTAAAAAGACATAGACCATCAAGTTACCCAAGCCACACAATGTCCAAAAATAGCAGGTGTACAGTCTGACATGTCTGTAAAATTCCTACACAATGAGTAATAAGTCTTTATAAACAACTCAGTACATGTACATTGCAAGGAGAACAACAGGCTGAACAATGTTATAAAGTTAAAAAGGCTTGTACAGTCTAAAGAATGATCTGTATTGCAGTCAGTCCAGTCTTGATACCATGACTCAGTCAACACTTACTACATGAGCCGGCAGCGAATTCCAATCACCCGATGGTACATGGAAACAATCAATATAAATGTGAAATCTGATGAGATATGTCGAAACCTATATGTCAAGTGCTGGAAATGTCAGACTGGCTTGTATATGGGTCATAACAAGCAGCTCATTTGTAACAAAATTAAGAGACAATTCCACATATAACAATATTCAAGCAACACTATAAATGAGTCGGTCATTGAGTCACCTCAGACATTGAAAAGCTGTTTTAGAGGAAGATTTTACACATTCTCAATCTTTACATGCCTGACAACAAGATTTGTAAAAATGACAACTTTTACAGAAATGTTTGGAATTACAGAATGAAAATGTATTAAAATTAAATAAAGCAAGACTCCACCTGTTTCTTCGGTGTTGACTTTGGTGTTTGTGTACGTTGGGTATTTATGTTGAACTTAGTTTCATCTATCACTGTATTAGATTCTGACCTAAGCTTGCCATCTACTCGTTTAGATCCAACTTGTGTCCTGTATAGTTAACAAGCAATTAAGATCATGAACAAGAAATATAAAAAACTTTCTAAGCAAAAGAAATATAATCACATGACAATTAGGCTTAGTAAACTTTACGCACATTTTTTGTAGAACAAATTAGATCAAATATTTCACTTAGAAATTAGATAGCTGCCATGCATAACCCTGTACTAGAATAAAACAGTGAAAAGAAATTATTTACAGCAATTGAACACATATTAAAATTAGGGATGTCAACAAATGGCAATTTTGGTATTCAAATATTCGGTCAACCTTCTGAATGAATATTCAAACATTCGACCTTCTTATTTAATAATAATACATTTGAAATTCGAAGTTTAAATTTATGCTCATCAAATTTAATTTTGTGTTTTAAACTGATCACTTAAGTTGTAAAAATCCCTACGATTACTAACATTTTCAGGGCCTAAGTGTCATCACCAGAGTGTTATACCTCTCTTGCCCCCAAATATACAACATTACATGTCAATTAACACATGTAGATATTATTTTCACCAGTAAAATGTCATTCAATGCAAAGACCTAAACACCATAGATGCGCTACTAGTATGGACCATAGAACAAAGTCTCGTTCGTTCACTCGACGATCCGAGAAACGAAACAGGTGCGCGAGATTTGGAAAACTGCTAGACGTCGCCATTTTGTATTGCATTTCAAAACACAGTTGGACAGTTTTGAAACCATTAATATTTTCTTAAAGAAGCTTTCAATGATAAAAAGTTAATATAAGTAAAGATCCTTTACTCCAAAAAAAGATCTAAAAGACGTTTTAGGTCTTTGCTCGAATGAAAAGCCGAATCACGCCTCTGAATTACGGTCGCAAATTTATTTTTTCGTACAAATCGGACACTTTATTTATTCTTATCAAACGATAAATCCTTGTCTTAAGTTAAAGCATATTAAAAATATTAGGTTACAATATATTCAAGGTTTTTGCATTAACAGCATTCAAGTAATCATAGGTAGCGAATTTACGCTGCACACGCTGAAGCGTAATTTCTTCACAGACTCGCGTTAAGTTTCCTATCAATTCTCGGATTTTCACAATAAGAACCATAAATATCTAACTTACCCAAATGTAAAAAGCAATCTTTTAGGACGACAAATCCTCAAAAAAATGTGTTTAATATTGATAGTTTTTCCAGAAACGGCGATCAAACAATCCAAGATAAAAGAAATTTTCGCAACATTATTGCTTCATAACTATATTTCTAAACAGGTCGGTTATTTCCGCTTCATTTATGGATATTTCATAAAATTCTAATTGTACTAATACACTTCCATGTCAATTAAATATTTTAAAAGGCTGCTGTGAAAAACAATCTGTGTTCGCATAATCTTAAAATTGTGTAAAGATCAATTAAACAAATGATTTAAATCACGCGAGCATGTCATGTTTGTGTACACAAGTCGTATATTTTCCCCAGCACAAGGGTGTGAAAAAAAAAATAGTAGGTCAAATCAATGTATTTATTGTCTGTGTAACAGGGTGGTGACAGCAATTTAATTCTGAACAAGAATTAACATTAAAAAAATGTCGCAAGAGGCTGGATTAATCTTTGAAATATGAACCTTTCTGGATGACAGACGTTGAAACCCGATGGTGTTTATTACAAATTGAGATCACAGACTGATATGACCTAATCCTTTCAATTACCAAAGGCACTTATTCTATTAAACAGGAAATAGCAGTATGAATTAACAGTGACATAACAAAGATCTCCTGGGGTTTTATGACTCTTGTGTTTTTACAGCTGACACCTAGGGCAATTTTCAATTACAGTAGTGACCAGTAGAACTAATCTGCCGAGGGCGTGGTTTATGAATTGCAAAACAATAGGCATCGACCAATCAAATTAATTAAAACACAAGAAAATTAAATTATTACTGTCAATTATCAATTTATATGAGAACACAGACAGACCTCTAAAATATTTTATGGATTTTAGCGCTATGTGCCATTTTCATAAGACATTCCTTTAAAAGTAACTATATAAACAATATATATTTAATCTGAGTATGAATAACAAAACAGACAGAGAGTTATATATTTTATTTTGACAACAATATATTGTTTTTAGACTACGTCTGCCGTTAACATTGTATCGATGCGCCATATCTGGTAAACGTTAACCTGCTCTCGCGAGATTTTATTTGCCGCGAGATTTTACGATATCTGGCCGAGTAGCGCATCTGTGGTATTTAGGTCTTTGTTCAATGGGATAATGCCCATCACTGAAATTTAATACACTTGCATTCAGCTTCTTATTGAAAATATATTTTACCGAATATTCGAATGCCAAATCAGTATTTAAATATTCTGACGTACAAACGAATATTCGAATAAAAGAATATTCATTGACATCCCTAATTAAAATATTTCTGGTGAAATTATGAAATAACTACAATAATTGATTAAAACGTTACGAAAATCACATGAATTTTTCATCATCCCTCTTTAACGGATATAACTTACATGCTCTGCGTGTCAGTATTTGGAACAAAAGGTTCAACTTGTGACAAACTCTGCGACGGAAGCTTACACAGATCTTCATCTGAAACACAACAAGTTCGTTCACTGAAACTCCTTCACATCAACATACCAATGTGGATATAAATTGGTGTACAATGACGTGAGTGCTATATACTTATATATGGGTATGTTTTATCCTAAATAAACAAGAGATGTTTGTAAAACATTATGCCCCCTGTGACCTTGACCTTTGACCCTGTGATCCCAAAATCAAAAGGGTTCCTTTGCTACCCAAGATGAATGTGTGGACCAAGTTTGAAGATGATAGGTCAAGGGGTTCTAGAGTTATTGATCGGAAACGAAAAGGTTACGGACCAACGGACGGACATACCGACCGACATGTGCAAACCAATATGCCCTCTCTTCTTCGAAGGGGGGCATAAAAATCTATCAAACTATACACTGTAAGTTACATATAGAGCAAGACTTAAACAAAGGTGATAACAATTATAATTATATTGATGCAATAATGATTCTCAATATTTATATACACCAACAAAGTTTACAATGAATCGAAACACTAGTACATTGTAGAAATAGAGGATGTAAGACATAGCGATACAGACTTAAACAAAAGGTTTCACAGAGCCGGTATTTAAGTCACAATTAGTAGCACGTAGTTGACACCATCTAAGTTATTCTGAAGACAACTGTAGGACACGGTTTTGGCATAAAACTAACATAACTCAGTTATAGAAAAAAAGCACTTTCCTTACTGAAGTCACTAAAATTGCTATGTCAGAAAGTTTGGCTGAGGGACCACTGCTTGCAAGCAAATAAAATCACCTTACTTTGAACTTTCCTCAATTCTCAACACCAGCCTCAAGCTGCCAATATTATACAAAAGTCTAAAATATTCGAACATTTTTGAGCTTAAACATACTAGTACACAGTATATTACCTGATACAAAGTCAGGGTTGCAATGTTTCTCAGTAGAACAATACAAGACAGCATAACCAAGCTCTGCATCCAATATCATATGCTTATTCTTCCTGTTCAACACAATAATAAGACATTTATCAATTACTACAAATGCATAAAACAGTTAAAATCTTCTTTTGGACACAAAACTATTAACAAAGATCATATTTCTTTTCATATAATAGACGACTCCACGATCAGAATCAGGCATGTGACTGCATTTACATTAATTACATTGTCATGAAATAATTTGATCATTTGTGTACAAGGGTTACCAAAAGTCTGCACACTCACAAACTTTTCACCAAAAATTTGTCCTGACTTAAACCAAACCAAGCTCTGCAGTATTAAACACTTGGCATTTATTTACAGGAACTTCCAGTTTTGGATGAAAATGTTGTGTAAAAATAGATTGATTAGGCCTAAAAAAATAATTTGTTTCAGGTTTCATGCCCAAAAATAATGGGGTAGGTCTTTTTCGAGAGACTACCAAAATGAAGGAATTTTACCAAGAAGAAAAAGATGTTAACACGTGAAAAAATATTCTAGAGGTTGGGGCAAAAAAATAGGGTATGTCGGGAAATCTGAAACAAACACATATTTTTATGAAGCAGTATAAACTCACTTGTCCAGAGTGGCGTGTACACGAGTTATCCATTCATCAGATTGTGAAAGATCAGTGTCGGTACAGTTCATAACAACAGATCCTGAAGTGAAATCAATTCCGAGTTATCCTTCCTATCAACTATTTCATTACAAAGTTTGGGAATGCATTAGTTGCAGTTTATGCACTTTTTCCACTGTGTTTCAGATATGTACTGTGGTCAGTTCACCTAACCAGTGTTCCTGGGTTACCAACCAGTTTTGACCTGTTCTTCAAATGTACCAAGAACATTTCTATAATGTAATATACATGTATAGCAATGAAAATAGTAGAATTTGAATATTTTTGATGGTTAAGAAATCAATTATAATAATTCTACATTAATTCAAATAATCTAGAAATGTTTCCAATTGCTTTGAATATTTTGATGGATATCAAAGATCAGTTGCTATATATAGTATCCTTTAAACCATATTACAGTCACATGACAGTCACTGAACCTAACAAGTCTTCGTAGGTAACTACCAAATCCATATACACAGCAAAGCAAACAAGGATCATACAGACTTTCCAGAGTGTTAGCAGCTACAAGTGACACATAAAACACTGCACACATCTCTGTAGCTGGTACAATTTTATTTATGATGAATTGCATTTTAACGGTTCAAACATTATCGAACAATTGCATATTTTTTAATTACCACATATCTTTACCATATTGCCACCTCACTTTCTACCGCAATTGGAAGATAGGAGTAATGAGAAATTATGGTGGCACAGTGTTCATGTTTTTCACCCGAGACAAACTTGTTATAGAAGAGCCAGAAGGAAGCCTACAAACAATGGCAATAACATGTTTGAAGAATTACAGTACAATTTACTCAGGAATAAAGAAAGAATGTTGAAATCAAACAAATGGGAATTTTCCTAAAAATTTGATTAACTGCACATTGAAAATTCCCCCAAATACATTACCTGGTTGTGTAATATTTGTATCAACTTTTCCTCGTTCCAGCAGTATTGGAACTCCTCCAGCAAGCTCAATGGCAAATCTCATCTTCTTCAACTGTTAAGTAATACAAACACATTATTATATAATCCAGACAAAACTAGAGAAGTAAACACATGGGCATATTGCATGTATACCTTATAGGGGTTAAAGTGACACTAAGCTATCTTGCACATAAAGAAAGAAGCAAATAGACTTGTTTTACTTGGTATACGGACAAAATCCCCTCCGGACAAAATCCCCTTGGCTCATTTTGCACAAGGCGGACAAAATCCCCTTCGTGAATTTTACAAGGTGGGCAAAATTCCCTTCATGAATTTTACAAGGTGGACAAAATCCCCTTCATGAATTTTACATGAACATTTTTAACATGGACAATAAAACCAAGAAATATCAAAAACGCTTAATTGGATTTACAGTTTAATAATACTAATAATGTGTAATTTATGGAAAATATTTAAATCTATAATCAAAAATGGTGTAAGTTTAGCAAATATATCAATCGTAGATATAATGATCTTTGACTCTATTCAAATGCGTAAAAAAGAAAAATCCCAACTTATGAAACCAGGGGCGGTATTCACAAAGCATCTTAGACAAAAATATTTCTCATATCAGCTAGAAAATTCTCAAATGTGACAAAATTTGACTTAAGTTTAAAATATTTCTTAAGAGCTATTCACAAAACATCTTAGAATTATTTTGGTCTTAAATAGCCTATTTTAGTCTTAAATATCCGTTTTTCATCTAAGATTTTTTCAATAAATAAAATACGTCTATACGTATCTTATCTACTTGAAAAATTTCTTAAAAATGGCGACAGTACATTCTGTGATTTTAAACATAGTTATTCCCAGCTCTCTCAACGTATGCAAGGTAAGTTTATCGTATTATACAAATATATTTATGCAAAGGATCCGTTCAGATTAAATCTGTATCTTTATCTTTGTTACACGCAGGGAATTCAGCTGTCAAAAAATCGAATCGAGAGGGCGAAAACACGTCCAAGTTTGTGTCTTGTAACAGTGTATTACTCAATACAGGTACTAGAAATCTGCTTTTAAGGACTAACATTAATCATAGTTAGTTGTTTTACCATATGCTTTGACTACATGAAGCTTTTACTGAATGTCACAAACATCGTGTTTGTCACATGTTTTCGCGATGCGGAAGTAATATGTTGCCTACTTATTTATGTATTTCTGCATTCATATTAGTTAATGTTTGTTGGTTTGAGTATCTTGAATGGATGCTGTTGTAATAATTATGATTATTCTTACCTAATGGTGGCACAGGAATAAAATCATGCTCTCTGATGTGTCAGAAAAAATTAATTTATTTAGAGCTGTGCTATCTAAAATTGTTGTATGAACCACTTTCAATAGTTTTAGTTAATGGCGTACATTGAGTATGTATATTATACAGTCATGTTCTATAATTTTGTGAAATATTTTACAGCCTTACAAATCTATTTGTTTAAATATATTTTCAGGAAATACTTCATCTTGTTACTTGAACTAGTTTGATGTTATGGTATGAGATGTAGAACTACCCAAGCTAGGACCAATATATACAAATCCCAGATCCATGGTACAACTGTAAAACAGACATCAAGTTACAAGGATCATGAGGGCTCAGATTAACATTGACAGAATATTATTAATATGATTTAGATATAATGTTAAGATAGGGATCCTGGCAAGACTTGTGTTTCATAAAAGATTGAACAAATTCACTGTACTATGCCACAAAGAAGATATGAAGGTGCAAAATATTAATTTTACTGTAACATCAATGATTTATCATTACTTGAAACAAAGCTGTGTACTAAAAGTCAAGATGTTTCAAACCTTGAACATTGTGTCATATGTATTTAGTTTTGTCAGTAATTTATTAACACATGTGGAAAAATGCAGTGTCATTTTCTTTTCTGATCAGCTCATTTCATCAGGTTGATAATAACACACATGCGATTTTGGTAGTTAGTGTGGTAAAAACATAAAAATATGCAAAATCAGTTATATGCAGAACACGTATGTCATGATTTCATGATTTATTGTTGTATGTATCTAAAAATGTAGATCCTGAAATTATTTGTTTTTTATTTTATTAGTGATTTTTGCACATAATATATAATTAAAAAAATCACAAATCCCAAAATTATGCAACAGGTATGTCATATATTTAAATGGTATCATTATTTGAACACTCCACATTTACTTGCAAATGAACAAATTGTATTTGTTCTGTAATCACTTAAAACTAGGAATAGTATTCACAATCATAAATGCCCAATTGCATTTGAGGTGGACTTAATTGTACAAAGTACCAGACTATAATATCAGCAATATATTGACCACTTGAAGACTATACAGTACACTTGAATATGTGTATTGAAATAATCCTTTAAAGGTTTGTTGCAAGGTTGTTTATTTACACATACATCAACCATGGAAGTGTCACTGTGTATGCTGTGTGATAGAAGCTATTACAAACACAACTTTGAGAGTCACTTCATTCACATATTAGCTGTATATATGGGTATTAAATGTCCATTTAGTAACATTATAGTATACGTTAAATAAATATTCATGACTAGCCTGACTACTTTCCAACATAAATATTACTTTGGGTCTTTAAAAAAGTACAGAAAACACATTTATTAAGATACATGAAATGAATCATGCACATCCTACTGCTTTGAATATATGCTGCAGATTCTTATCCCAAATCTTCATTTACAAGGGTGCTAAACATTTCTGTTTTACATATTCTATTTGGTACAATGTTTTCATATTCTATCCAGAAAATGATGTAATTCCAGTTTCATTTTTTGTAATTGTGAAATGTTGTAATTATTATATTGCAAATCATTTTGCATGAACACTTACTCAGCTAGGGATGCTGGAAATATTATTCTCTTTAATAGAAACTATATACACATGAGTCAAAATAGCAAGTAGGATACATTATCATTTATTTAATAGCTGTATATTTATGCACAGTTAATAAGTATTAACTGAATAATCATTAAAGTAGAACACTATTTCAATTGTGTCTGTCTGATTGATTATTTCGACAACATGTGTCCTGTAAACAATGCTTGGGTAATTGTAATAAAGTTATATTTGAAGGACTTTCCCTAGTACACCCTAGTAAAAGTACATTATATTGCGTTATATTATAGCAGGCAACACCTTTATAGTGTACAAAAAGCCAATACAATTCACAGCAACACAAACCCAAGTAATTGATAAGTGCATTCTAAAATGGATCATCATGTACTTGTCTAAATGTAATTAGTGTGTGAGACCGGAAATCTCATTTAATGTCAAGTAATCGGAAGTATTGTAGTATCACTATCAATTTTGTTATTGATAACATCTTGATGATATCTTAATTAAACAAAATGTTAAGTTAGATGTGAAATGCAAGATATTTCCTAAACTTATAATAAATTCCTAGCTAAGATATTTCTATGAGGCTTTATGAATAAGACTTACGACTAAAAAATATTTTACTCTTAGCTACGAAATTTCTTAAAGTTTACGCTTACGAAAAAATCTAAGATGCTTTATGAATACCGCCCCAGACCTTTATCAAAATGTTGCCTGAAACACAAACACATGTTTCAGGCCTTAAATTAGAACAAACCTGTTTTTCACTGAGAAAATAGAATTTCATTCCAGAAAACAGTGATTTTCTTCTAACGTCAGGATTGAATGTCACACATGTTGAATCTAATTGAGTCTCTGCCAATTCTGGAGTAAACCTGAAGAAAAGAAACAAATTGATAACTTTTGAAAACAAAAAAGTTGTAAAATGTTATGAACTAATTTTATCACATAACTTGCACTCCATGAGTGGCATAAAGCAGTGACATAAATATCATATGTAACTAGTTACATAAATAGCCGAATCACAGCACTTTTCAAAGTCTATTTAAAGATTGAAAACAATCTATTCATGGTGTTATGTGATAAATAGAATCTTACATTCGTGCTTATTTGATATCGCTTTTATGAAACTCGTCGACTGTAACGAATATGACGCTCGGCTTCAGTCGACTCGTTTCATAAAAACAATATCAAATAAGCACGAATGTAAGATCCTCTGTACATTGTTATACAGGTGATGATCACAGAGCATGTTAACAAAATACATGTATATAAATACAAGCAAGACACAAATGTATGGTCTTCAAGTCAATGTTCCTTCCACAAAATGTCACACTACCGATACATTGATACAACATTTCATCAACACCACAGAATGTCACACTACCGATACATTGATACAACATTTCATCAACACCACAAAATGTCACACTACCGATACATTGATACAACATTTCATCAACACCACAGAATGTCACACTACAGATACATTGATACAACATTTCATCAACACCACAGAATGTCACACTACAGATACATTGATACAACATTTCATCAACACCACAAAATGTCACACTACGGATACATTGATACAACATTTCATCAACACAACAGAATATCAAACCATCAAAATTACAGAAAGACGTTTTATTGAATGACTGAACAAACCCTAGTATACAAAGGCAACAGTCCGTAAATGACTGGAATACAAGCAACAATTCAAGAACTACAATTTGTTCAGGCTTCGTCCTAATATACAAAGTTCAGGAGTATTTAACTTATATACATCCATACATACATATACATACAGTTTGTACTTTAATCAACTTGCAACAGTTTGTAGACATTTTTTGTAGATACATTCACAAGATGAATGAAGTTCTGCACGTACAGCAGTGTACAGGAATTGTAAACAAGAGATGTTTGTACAACATTGTACCCTCCTTTTGACCTTGACCTTTGACCCTGTGACCCCAAAATCATTAGGGTTCCTCTGCTACCCGAGATGAATGTGTGAACCAAGTTTGAGGATGAAAGGTCTAGGGGTTCTTGAGTAATTGATCTGAAACGGTTTGTGAACAATTGACCCCTGTGACCTTGACCTTTGACCCTGTGACCCTAAAATAAATAGGGTTTCTCTACTACCCGAGATGAATGCATGGACCAAGTTTGACAATGATCGGAAATGAAAAGGGTATGAACGGTCATACAGACAGACCGACATGTGCAAACCAATATGCCCTCTCTTCTTCGAAGGAGGGCAAAATTATCAGTATTTTAATTTGCAAGATGCAATGTCTCTTGTTATGATTGGGAAATTTTAAAATTTCACGTTTCATTAAGAAAGCATGAATTTCATCACTGTCAGTTATTTCTAATAAGACTGTGCTTGAAATTGTTAGTTTGCAGTATCCCAACCAACCCAAGGAACCTGGCCTGACACACATTTCTACTCTTCTAGGCGTAAAAGGCGTACCACAAACAATCCTGGGAAGAGGCGTATAAGGCGTACCACAAACAAACATTTGTACCAGGACAGCCTAACTATAGGTTTATGCTTACATGCTTGGATCAGGTTTTTCAGCTTTGCCATGTAAATATTTGATATACTGTTCCATGTATGTTGGTAGAACAATGTACTTCTGGGAGACCAGTGCACATATAACCTGCAAAGATATACATCGAATACATAACTAATAACCTGACACAAAAGCGTCAAACTGTCACAAAATAGACCCATCACAGCTAAGTTCCATCACAAGAAATTATGCCCATAAACACAGAACAAAAGTTTGGTGAAGATAGGAAGGCTTCCAACGATAGAGAGCAGACAGTGTGGAAACATTTCAACAATTAAATGACCACAATTCCTAAGTGTTTCAGGCAATCTATCTGGCTGGCTACCTGATATTCAACAGCAATGATTTTGAAACAATTTGAATTCCCACAGACAAAGCATGAACTCATGTAATGGCATACAGCAGACCATCTAAAGTTACACTAGTCTACTATGACTCTTGGCTTCAAATCTGCTGAGCGACTTAACACTTCTGTTTCAAGGGAGACCATACTGCAAGAACGTTTTTAGAAACAGTGACCTTGACCTTTTTTGGAACAGCCCCAAAAGCGATACCAAATGTTCTTACAATTCACCAAGTTTGGTGTGAATACGACAAAAGAAATTCAAGCAATTGTCGGAAACTGATTTTCTATTTTAAGTAATGTCAACCTGGACCGAACAGCTCAAAAACCAATCCCAAGCAAGCTCTTTACATGTTCTTACTATACACCAAGTTTGGTGTGAACTTGAGTTATTTGCTGGAAACTGATTTTCTATTTTAAGTAATGTCAACCTGGACCGAACAGCTCAAAAACCAATCCCAAGCAAGCTCTTCACATGTTCTTACTATACACCAAGTTTGGTGTGAACTTGAGTTATTTGCCGGAAACTGATTTTCTATTTTTAGTAATGGTGACTTTGACCTTGGACAGTCCCCGAAAGCAATCCCAAGGGAGCATTCACATGTTCTTACTATACAAGTTTTTCTGTGGAAACCCGCAGTATAATGCCCACGCATCTTCCATCAAAATAAAGGATGATCAAAGACTCTACACAAAGTTGATTATTATAACACGTATACGTCAGTGATTTACCTGTAACTTACAACATATATCCACATAAGTGTACAAGTGGATTGATGCAGACATTCAAACATGAAACAAAACGTATTTTTGTTAAAATATATGCAGAATCCTGAGCTTGTGGGCACCCAATGTGGGCATATATAGAAATAAGACGACTGTGAATAAGTTGATGAATACTGTAAGTTTTCCTCAGATTTAAGCTTACATGGAAGGAGCACAAACACACATTTTATATGATACATTTGGGAGCAAAGATGTGTTATGTCTTACCTTAATGGTGACACTTATTTTACCCATCACAAGTAATGTACAATCATTTAGCCATTCAGGAACTAAATGCCCACCAAGTGTGACCATATACTGCTTCACTGACTTCTTCATAGCATGGTCAAGACATGATGATGTGATAACTAGGGGCTCTAAAACAACCCTACAACAATATTTCAAACGTACTTCATTTTATATGAATAATAAAACAAGCCTGTTCAACTTACATCAAGCACTGTTGATGACTGCTTTATGGGTTTCTAACCAGCACAAGCATATAATTCAGGGATGGGAAGACCATTGTAGTTGTGTGGTCTACCCATACACCACTGTGCCTTCTAGCAACAATAAACAGATGTTTTTTTATAGTTACTAGGCTTTCATCATAAATCAAACTTAAATTAAATTAACTAGACAGATAATTTTGGAACTTTGTAGCTACAGAGGAAATAGCAGTCTAAGCTATCTTTGTCAACTTTTACTGAGGCTTATATTGAATGTCAAATTCAACTTCCATAATTATGTTATTTTGGAGTCATATGGTTGCAAGAGGTCAAACTGTTCCCCCATTTGGCTCAGTAGTCTGTGCTTACTCTCACAGCTAGAGGACAAACTGTTCTCCTGGTTGACTCAGTAGTCTGTGTTAACTCTCATAAGGCCTAAACAAATAATACTTTTGGTTCGGGTTACCCGACCCTACCTACGAAACAGGCGCCTACCCTACCGTTTTTTAAAGTCAGTCGGTTAAAAAAAATAAAAAAAAAATAAAAAAAATAGGTTTTTGTTCTTTGCACTTCTTTTTGCTCGTTGTGCTTCTTTTCGTTAATATCGGCAGGTGCCGGTTCCAATACTGCTGACGCTTTTTCCCCAAAGAAATGAATTAAACGCTTACAATAATGACGTTCCAACAAAAAACCTAATAAAAAAAATAAATAAACAGATGTAACCCGAACCAAACAATTTTTTTTTTTGGCCTTACTGAGATTGTGATACAGGGACCTAAATTCAATCCTGTGGGACACTTTAAGTACAAGCAATTAAAATTAATCAAGCTGCCAAACGTTACATGAATGATGATTTCTGTGAACCGAAGTAGACAGTGTCCCCATCGTGCAGAATTCTTTCTCCCTGAATTCGTTGAGAATTCACCCAGGTACCAAACTTTGACAAATCCTTCAATCTAAGGATTGGTAACTTGGTCACATTTGACTGCAATAAAAAAAAAATGCATCAACTGTTAAGACCAAAAAACATAATTTTATTGCAGCTGAAAATTTCGAAAGTCAGATCAAATGATCTCTGTCTCTATACAAATACATAAGTAAATCTGAAAATAAACATTATATTAAAAGAAATATACCTTATAAGTCAACTTAAAACAGACCTCGAAATTACCCTGAATAACTGTCTCCACTTATGGTTGAGTTCAAGAAAAAATCTTAAAGAAGTCCGATTCAAAGCCCCCTTATAGAGCCCTCGGGGTTGGTGGGGAGAGGAGCGGTAATCGTTGCAATCAATATAATCATATCATATTTTAAACTAACAAAAAGGCCATGGTGGCCCTATATCACTCGAACCTGAGTATATGGCCATGTTGGCTTCAAGAGAGTCCAAGAGGATTTTCAATGATTTGACCTAGTGTCCTACTTTTAGACCCAACATGACCAAGTACCACACTGGACTTGCATTTTATTAAGACAAACATTCTGATCGAGTTTTATGTGAATACTTTGACCATGTCACATACAAATAATGTCATAAATATGACCTCTGGAGTGCTAACAAGATTTTACTATAATTGGACCTAGTGACCTAGTTTTTTTACCCCAAATGACTCAGTTTCTAACTTGGCCTAGTTTTCATTGAGATAAACATTTTGACCATGTTTCATGAAGGTCAGGTAAAAGATGTAACCTCTAGAGTGTTAACAATCTAAATTGTTGACGACGATGACAGACACAGGGCGATCCTAATAGCTCACCTCTTGAAGTTGAGCACTTCGTGTGAGCTAAAAATACGTCCACCTAATAGTTCTTTATGTGCTATTTATGACAATAGTTCTAAAATACCCCCTCTACTTATGGCCGAGGTCTACTTATGGCCGAGGTCTACTTATGGGCGAGTGTCGACTTATGGC
The DNA here is from genome assembly GCA_032209605.1 of Mactromeris polynyma. Taxonomy (NCBI): domain Eukaryota; kingdom Metazoa; phylum Mollusca; class Bivalvia; order Venerida; family Mactridae; genus Mactromeris; species Mactromeris polynyma. The sequence continues at coordinate 1,103,315 of JASFXZ010000063.1, read as the reverse complement.
CGAGTATACATGGTACCTACCTACCACTACAACTTTTTTCAGAGTGTTAGAGGATCGACAGTGGCTCTAACACAGTTACCATACATATTATAATAAAGTTAAGACAAAATTCATAGGATTGTCTTCAATAATTCATACTTACTGGTATTACGAGGCATATCATATATACATGTAGTAACATCAGTATTTTCAGACAGTTTGAGATGTAGTTGCAAGACAAAATTTCCAACATATGTAAAACAGTCGTGTAAGTTCATTTTGAAAATTCTTTAAATGAAGCAAAGCCTATCATCATATATTTCTTCCTATAATAGATTCTGTTTATGAGCAGAGGTCATCAAGAGTACACATCAACTTCTGACAGTATATTTTTCACACTAAGTATTTACGCTTTTTCTCGACATTGGAAGCTAATAACTATGGGTGACAATGAGGTTTCTGGGGATGTAAGTGAAGGTAGGGATATGGGTGACAATGAGGTTTCTTGGGATGTTAGTGAAGGTAGTGCTTTGGGTGACTATGAGGTTTCAGGGGCTTTCAATGAAGGTAGTGCTTCGGTTGACAATGAGGTTTCTGGGGATGTTAGTGAAGGTAGGGCAATGTGTGACAATGATGTTTCTGGGGATGTTGGTGAAAGTAGGGCTATGGGTGACAATGAGGTTTCAGGGATGTAAGTGAAGGTAGGGCTATGGTTGACAATGAGGTTTCTGGGGATGTTAGTGAAGGTAGGGATATGGGTGACAATGAGGTTTCAGGGATGTAAGTGAAGGTAGGGCTATGGTTGACAATGAGGTTTCTGGGGATGTTAGTGAAGGTAGGGATATGGGTGACAATGAGGTTTCTGGGGATGTTAGTGCAGGTAGGGCTATGGTTGACAATGAGGTTTCTGGGGATGTTAGTGAAGGTAGGGCTATGGTTGACAATGAGGTTTCTGGGGATGTTAGTGAAGATAGGGCTATGGTTAACAATGAGGTTTAAAATGCTTATATATACATGTACTATCTTCTTTAGCTAAATATCCCACTGTGCTATTTACAATATGAAAATCGCCATGCCTCATCAGCATCCGGTAGGAAACACTACTGTACTTGAGATTCACTTGGACGCACCTTGCCAATGCAAGTTTTAAACAGAAATCTCACAAATAAAAATCTTAACTGGTAGTATTTTCTGCAATAAGTGTACATAAGATTATCTTTCACCAATCCAGAGTAGACAGTGTTGTTTTGGGGGGCTGCTTTGGGGCCAAAATTCAGTCCCATTCCCAATGGCTAAACATTTGTTTCATTCCTAAAATTTCAATGCAAATTCCTAATCTAATAGAGTTTAAATTTATTTTTTAAATCTTGCTGAAAATCTCTTTAGCTTTCGCTCCCTGGTGACTAAATTTCACACTGTTACCGTCAAGGGACCTAACTGCATCATACCAACCACGTGGGCTGATGTTACACTTCATAATCATGATCAGCAAGGTGCTTATTTTTAGTTGCAAATCAAGCATCTAAACCCAAAACAAAGTCGCAGAATGGTAAATACAAAATACTACAAACAAATAATAGATGAAAACCTAAGCAATCTTTGCAAAAAAATAGACGTTTTGTTCAAGCAGCAGACATTAAGTCATTGGACAAAACGGACAGACAAGGCTTCAACTTCAACGGAGCAAATGGCAAGTCAAGATGGACTTGAGACTTGTGAGACAAGTGAAGGGCCCTAAACTAAATGCAGTAAAATTGTTGTTGATAATGATGACAAAATGATTGTTCTGGGTTGGATATTAATGGATCTATGCAAGATTATTTGCCTCTAGTCTTATGAACAATCTATGTTACTTGTAAGTTGTAAGTTTGTTTGTTTCATCGGGTTAAACGACGTTTCTCAACGATATTTCAGTTATATACGGCGGTCGGTTTACCTAACCAGTTTTTCCTGGACTGAATTCTTACCAGTACTAACTTACCCTTCCACAAGGAGCCGGCAACTTCTCCACATGTGGAGGAAAATCAACATTTTTGTCAAATTTTCATGGAAGGGTATGACCTGCCGCGACTGGGAATCGAACCCAGATCGCCTGGTTACAAGTCCAGCGCACTAACCACTGGACCACGGCTTTGTACTGTAAATAACGACAAGAACAATAGCAGGCATATTTTGTCAAAGACGTAACAACTGACACAATTGCTCTATTCAACATTCATAAAAACCAATCAAAGAGGAATGTTGCAAAAACTTTCAAGACATATATTGTCCAATATGCAATGTCATTTGAATTGATGAACAATGAAGACCTATTCCTGTCCTTTTGGGGAAACAGACCCTAGATCAATTGGGAAAATGTGCATCTTAAATTTGTCAATTTGGGAAAACTTTAATCGCTGCAACTCCAATTTTGGGAATTTTCATATTTAAAAGAACGGGCTTTTCATATCTAAATTTTATATAAACAAGCATTCTAAACTACATTTCTTTTATCAACTGTCAAAAAGACACACAAAATGTGATACTATAATTTGTAATTCCTTACCAAATTTGCCTCAGTATGAGATACTGTCAGTTCAGCATGTTTTCTGCTTACAGTAGCATCGCCAGAGAGCAGAATATCACAATCACGTCTGCCAACAAGATATATCTTTCCCCCAAGAATAACACACCTGTTATCTGAAATGTGCAGTTTAAGTATATATATAGACTGTTTCCCCTTATCAAAAAGTGTCCATTTTCCCCAAAAAATCTTCATTTTCCCCCAATTCTTTGTTCATTCCCCCCTCTGACTGAATTTCTTTTTATCAAGTCAGGTTTTTGTGTATTTAACCTTATAACTCTTACTTAACCTCATATCGAGGGCTCAACGCAACAATGTCGTAACTCATATTAATTTATATATATAGGAGTTACGACAGTGTTGCGTTATATATAACAAACACCAGCCACAGATGAAAAGTTATTTTTATAAGCAAAACAACCATTACCTTTTTTTCCCAAATTTGGATTTATCGCACAGTAAAATTATGTTGACTAAAAAATCACTGGTAACCATAACCACATATTATAACAAATTATAGATACTTCAGTGTTCACTTAGTTACAAACTGTACCCACATTTTACAAACTCTGCTGCTAAAATAACAACAAAATATGATGTTACAATTGGAAAAATAAAAAAATCCCTGCCTAAATACTCATTGGTAAATAAATTAATTAGTCCTGCATTTTGGTTAAATCCGTCTTTGTATAAAAAAATCACTAAACATTGTTAATGGCTGCAAAATTATATTGATATACAATATTGAAACAAAACATCACTTATATATATAGTCATCATCACTATTCTTGCAGTATCACTAATCTGATTCTTGCGGTATTTGCCGTCCTCCACCAATCGGTAATAATGAAAAAATGACACTGACCTACTTTTTTTCTCAAATATTCTTTTGGTAAGCATTTGTGATAAAATGCTTTTAAAATCATTTTCTATCAAAACAGCATACAATCCCCTATAAAAAAATGTGTATCAATTAAAAAAAATCACGAGTTTCATGTTCCACTGATTTTGTCCGCCACACGCATTATAGGTTTTAGACCACTAAATGATTTCTCTTGCAGGACAGTTAGTCGTGCACAAAACAGTAAAATTTAGTTATCTGAGGCCAGTACTTAGTCTATTTTTAGATTATAATTGAAATACTGCGAGATTAGTGATGACGTCATCCTTTTAATATGGCGGTGACCCTATGTTCATTTGTTAACTTTTGTAACAAAGTTTTAACATTATAAATAACATTAATTTTATGCTGTTAGGAATTGGGATAGGATTGAAATTTATAATTATGTGCTGGTATTTGATTTATGTTATCTATTCTTGCTTCATTATTCAATAAGTACTGTGAGAATACAGATATATGCTGTGTACATTTCAGGAAGGCATTGCCTAGAAGATTACGGAACTGTAATCATAGCCTCACGTCACAATATTTATTTTATTTTTATAGAAGCGACTACAACTTGAGACAAATTTTCAATTATTACAGAAATAATTTGTTAATAAAGTTACATTTTGGGAGTCAGTCGTAAGTCTCCCTAGAACACAAGTCCAGGATTACAGACCAGTAATCGCAGTCACTGCCTTTCAGAAAATGAAATCTGGGCATGTCAATACTTAAATATTGGATGCTGTAATTAGGTCATATACTTTTTATGTGCACAAGATGTAATTACAAACAGGTTTTAATTGGTGACTGTCCACACAAAATTCCACATTGTACATTGGTCAAAAAATAAAAACCTGTCCTCAATGTCTCATTATTTGGACTAAAGAATAGTCCTATTTATTATAAATCAGACCCTACATACCTTATTTCCCATTTTGACATTTTCAGGCTATGTAGGGCCTTAACGGCTTCCTATCAATGTCATGTAGCACTTTACGACACGATTCTGTGTCGGACTTTTTCCACTAATTTTAAACTTTCAAACAAGATCAGCAGGGAAAGTGCATACATTTCCAATAGCTCAATTGATGCTTTCTATGCCGAATAAGGTCAAGAATTCCCAATGTCATGTGCTAATTGTATGAAGAATGGCTGCGCAACATACCTGGTTAATAAACACGGTCAATATACGAAATCGAAAATTAGAAAATTTTGGATGAGTGAAAAAGCCAGATTCCGGAACCCGGCATCGTTTGAAGCGCGATACATGACACATCAAAATTATTTCGTCCACGTCGATTTCGTATAATAAATTATGTTGCTACCATGTTGTGGACAATGTGTAAGAAAGATTACACGATGAACATTTTATCGAATATTATGCGTTTAAAGTTGATTTTTATTAATTTGTTAGTACAAAACAACATTCTACAGTACTTTTGACTGTTTCTTCGTCATTTAATGATATAATTCGCGAATTCGAAAATGCTACATCACATTGCAATGACCCGTTTAGACATTACAATTTACATGCAAAGTGAAAGTAGAATAACAACATAATGAATGTTTATGGTTAAATGGGCATGTAAACGACTAATATTTGGACTAGACTAAGAACTGTCGACCATTCAGGGGCCTTAGAAACAAGAAGTGCAGATTTAAGGATGGGTAAAAACTGATTAACACTCACATTGAACAGAATATTTAAATCTCAAGGGATTGGTTAAACTTATCTAAATTGTTTTGTCCGAAAATATATCAACTTATCGTCTTATGACGAAACCATTTTACAGCGTTTGTAAACTCAGACACAGGTAAATGCACTTTACCAAATGATGACCATCATACCTGGATTTTCGCTAGATATCAGGAAGAACATGTCAGACAGTTTTATGCACAAGCAAAACGTTATATTCGTTGAATTCGTCCGACTTACAAAATTTCCGCCATGATATTAGAGTTACTTCCCTTCGTAACACTCGGAATATGTTTGTTATGCTCGTTATAGATATATATACAAGTATGGAGATCTTGGTAAGTTATACCATTTAACAGTCTAGATCTATTCATTTTATTTCCAGTCGTTCCACTACGAGTATATATGTTGTTTTCTTTATTCACTGGGTATATTCATCGTGTTTCTGTTTAGTGACAATGGCGGTTTAGAAGGATTCCTGACTAAGTCATTAAGTGATTGAGGAAATGATGGCACGAGTGACAAAGCCTTACCATGTCCATGACGTAAAAAGGCATGAAGTCTAGCCTCTCAATATTGGTGAACTCGATCTTGTTACTAAACACTTGTATCATTTTACAATGAATTAGACTCGACCATAGATGGCTTATGTGGTTGAAGTTCCTCTCGGCGTTAGTCCAAACAATTAGACAACCATGCTAGATGATAGTAGAACCTTTATGCTTACCTTCATTTTTCAATATTCGTTTTTTTTTCGTTTTTTTATTTTTCATATTTTACCTTCATTGTCAAGCATGGAGTCTAAAAGCATTTCATCAAAAACGCGTAGCAAAGTCAGTCTCGGCTCAAATTTTAACACTTGGATTATATTGTTTTATCACATCTTTTTCGTGTAGATATATGTCAAATGCTGCCAAAATCTGATTTAGTTACTTACATGCATAACACCAAATGAAAAACGCAAAAAATGGTCATTATCAGTAAACAACACGCTGATTGTCACCGCCCGCCGTTACATAGAGATGTTTACTCGACTGCCCATCCGATTTAAACTCAATTTGCATTAATTATCAAGGCAAGTGTTTTATTCATGGTTTTTGTTGCAACTGTACCATAATTGATTATTTAATAATGTGTCATAAGTTTTATTGGTGAAATATTTGATATATGCATAAAATCGTCCCGACCAAATTTCAATTGACCCCTATATAAAATGTGTTACAGGAAAATGACGATATCCTATATGAGGTGTGTTACATTTCTGATATTCGCTCAAAATGTGGTAGAAATGTCCTATTTGGTGTGTCAAATTCCTGCTGTTTGCTCAAAGTGTGGTAGAAATGTCCTAGATTTGGTGTCAAATTCCTTAGAAATGTCCTATTTGGTGTGTCAAATTCCTGATGTTTGCCCAAAGTGTGGTAGAAATGTCCTATTTGGTGTGTTATATTCCTGGTGTTTGCTCAAAGTGGGGTATAAATGTCCTATTTGGTGTGTTATATTCCTGGTGTTTGCTCAAAGTGGGGTATAAATGTCCAATTTGGTGTGTTATATTCCTGGTGTTTGCTCAAAGTGGGGTATAAATGTCCTATTTGGTGTGTTATATTCCTGGTGTTTGCTCAAAGTGGGGTAGAAATGTCCTATTTGGTGTGTTATATTCCTGGTGTTTGCTCAAAGTGGGGTATAAATGTCCTATTTGGTGTGTCAAGTTCCTGATGTTTGCTCAAAGTGGGGTATAAATGTCCTATTTGGTGTGTTCAACATTCCTGGTGTTTGCTCAAAGTGTGATAGAAATGTCCTATTTGGTGTGTTCAACATTCCTGGTGTTTGCTCAAAGTGTGATAGAAATGTCCTATTTGGTGTGTTCAACATTCCTGATGTTTGCTCAAAGTGTGGTAGAAATGTCCTATTTGGTGTGTATGTGTATGTATTACTCATAAAGAACTGACAGAACGTAAATAACACCTCGATAATTCAAACATGATATGGTGTAATCATCTGAGACATAAGAAGATAACATGTTTTAATTAAAGTATAAGCGTTATTAAATCACTTGTTTCGGTATGTTTACTAACTATTGGTTTGATCGCAATTTTGAACAATTTGACATGTTTGCATTAATATTCTTAACATTTTGCAAACATGTACACATCCTTCCATTGTATAAATAATCTATAATTAAATGTGCGAAAATACAGGTAAATCATCGGTTTCATCTCAGTGATGTGTGAAAACATCCGCTGCCAGCAGGATATGATCTTAGTGTTAAACAATCGATTTAAGGTGCGAACTTGTTAAGCTGGACTTTGAAAAAACTTCGCCATAATTGAAAAATTCGAGTCAAAAATTCGTCTTAACGGAAAGAATTTCATATAGACAAAGAAGGATAAAATCGGGACTTTTAAAAACTTCAAGGTAATGAAAAATTCGTCTTAAATTAAAACTATGCTCATTTTTAACCAGGTTTTCAAAGAATACCCGGTTATTAGAATGGTGTGTGTCGTTGGGTGGGCAGGCGGGCGGTCGGGCGTCAAACTGGGGGTTTCTGGTGAATAACTTTGAGTTCTGTTGATCATAATTATTGTAACCAAACTTGGTAAGTTACTCAAATAGTAAGTTTTCGGCAAATAACTGGAGTTTCTTTGATCATATTGACAGCAAACTTGGTGTATAGTAAGAACATGTGGACAGCTCGCTTGGGATTGCTTTTGGGTTCGGTCTGCCAAAGGTCACTGTTACTAAAACTAGAAATTTGGTTTCCGGCGAATAACTTGAGTTCCGTTGATCATATTGTAATCAAACATAGTGTATAGTAAGAACATGTGGAGAGCTCGCTTGGGATTGCTTTTGAACTCGTTTCGTCAAAGGTCAATGTCACTGTTACTAAAACTAACAATTTGATTTCCGGCTAATAACTTTAGTTTCGTTGATCATATTGAGATCAAATTTGGTGTATAGTAAGAACATGTGGACAGCTCACTTGGGATTGCTTTTGGGTTCGTTCCATCCAAGGTCAAGGTCACTTAAAATCTATAATGATAATGTATTTGGTGGTGTGTAGCCTGGAGGTCATGTTTGTTTACTTCCTGTAAAAAATATTTTAAAAATCAAGTTTAAAAGTATTTTGCAAGTGTTTTGTTATAATGCATGTATAGGCCACGAATGCAGTGTGATAAGGTCAATAAGTTCTGTGATATAATTTATGTAATTCTCTGTGATATAAGCTAAGAAATTTGTCTAGATTTGTTATCTTTGTACTTAATAATTTTGCTAAATAACATGACTGTTCCATGGTTAACTGCCACCAATTTCAAGGACCACAATGGAAATAAGTGAAAATCATTTTTCTCTTTTTTTGTGTTATCCTTGGTATTGTGTGTGCATTTCATGGTTTCTATTGTTTATGCATTGATAATAATATTTTATAAGTTGTCTGCATTATGTAGTGCCATGTTATGTTCATATTTTTACCGAATAAATCTATCTATCTATCTATAAAAATCAGTTTTCACTTAATATCTTTGCTATGCATGGGTGTATTGACATCATACAAGTGTATAGTTGTTGCATATACAGTGGAACCCCTCAAAACCGGAACCTCAGTAAACCGGAATTCCCTCTAAACCGAACAATTTGCGTGGTCCCATTTTTTTCTGTTCTATTTTCATTGTGTAAAAACCTCTGTAAACCGGAATTCCCTCTAAACCAAACAATTTGCATGGTCCCGATTTTTTCTGTTCTATTTTCATTGTGTAAAAACCTCTGTAAACCGGAATTCCCTCTAAACCAAACAATTTGCATGGTCCCGATTTTTTCTGTTCTATTTTCATTGTGTAAAACCTCTGTAAACCGGAACCCCTCTATTCCGGAAACCGAACAAGATTTCCATTATTTCTAAACAATTTCAACAGTAAGTTACCCCTCAAACCGAACAGTAATTTATGTCACCTAAAGTGTTTAGACAATAAATGTGTTAACATGGCGTTCTCACACCTTATCTGTTATGGCTTCAAATGGCGTTTTCACACCTTATCTGTTATGGCTTCAATCGGCAGTAGCTACACGTTTGTTACTTTTATGACGGGCGCGGGTAAATAGGTACAGTGTGATAATCGCAATTATTAAGAGAGTACTTAACGAAAAAGAAATTGACAGTTTGCAAACATCATTAACAACTTTTAATTGCCGACCATACACATCAATCGATGTTTTCAATAATTTATTTAATGATGAATGCTACAGTAGGTGACTGTTCAATTGATCTTTTGTTAAAAGAATCAAATTATCATTCTAGTTAATGAGCGTATTAGCAGAGTAAAGACGAGTGTAGGTATTGTTGTTTATACTAACAATAATGTGGAACAATTTTGTTGTTTTATCAATCAGTTTCTGTCAAATTGATTTTATCATTCACACAATCAACATGTCTGCGCCTCCTTCTAAACGTCGAAGAATAGAATTGTCACTTGATGACAAAATTAAATTGATCAGAGAGTCAGAATCTGTTCTGAAACCGACAATCATGGTACTGAGTGCAAAGTTTGGAATTGGCAAATCAACTGTTTCTGACATGTGCATGCATAAAATAACAGTGTTATAATATAGTATAAGTACTGTATATATATATAGTGCATGCATAAGGAATAAATAAAATACACTAAGTCATTAATTTTGTTTTTGTTTAATGCATTTCCTAAAACCCCTCTAAACCGGAAACCCCTCTAAACCGAACTTTTTATCCGGTCCGGACGAGGTTCGGTTTAGAGGGGTTCCACTGTATATCTAAGTGTAAGTGTGTGTATGCATGTATCACCTCTGGCACCTTTGCAGCATTGATGATCATCATGTAATTATTATACAAATAGAGCCTTGGTTACAAATAATTAAGTTTAAAACCTGGTTTGTGGGCATTGTCCATTTCTTGTTTGTTTATTTGTTTACCTAACCAAACATGAAAAATATATATCCTATAGTAAACACATTGTACATCATAAAATAAAAAATAAAAATCCTTTTTTTTTAACAATTGGGCTATTTTACAGGTTTTGACTTAGTAATATATGTTAAAAAAAATTTTTTTTAATCGGGTTTACATTGCAATGGCTCTTAATATAGAGATGTTTTAGCCAATGTCACAACAGTACTGGATCAAGCCAATTCAAACATTCTATGTTCAGATGAGCCATATACACCTTCAAGCGAGTTCGTCATAACGAGAGTCGACTGTATTTAGTGTTACAATCCTGATGTTTGTTACAAATATGATAGAAAGATCATATTTAGTGTATTACAATCCTGATGTTTGTTACAAATATGATAGAAAGATCATATTTAGTGTATTACAATCCTGATGTTTGTTACAAATATAGTAGAAAGATCATATTTAGTGTATTATATTCCTGATGTTTGTTACAAATATAGTAGAAAGATCATATTTAGTGTATTACAATCCTGATGTTTGTTACAAATATAGTAGAAAGATCATATTTAGTGTATTACAATCCTGATGTTTGTTACAAATATAGTAGAAAGATCATATTTAGTGTATTACAATCCTGATGTTTGTTACAAATATAGTAGAAAGATCATATTTAGTGTATTACAATCCTGATGTTTGTTACAAATATAGTAGAAAGATCATATTTAGTGTATTACAATCCTGATGTTTGTTACAAATATGATAGAAAGATCATATTTAGTGTATTACAATCCTGATGTTTGTTACAAATATAGTAGAAAGATCATATTTAGTGTATTACAATCCTGATGTTTGTTACAAATATGATAGAAAGATCATATTTAGTGTATTACAATCCTGATGTTTGTTACAAATATAGTAGAAAGATCATATTTAGTGTATTATATTCCTGATGTTTGCTACAATTACCATATTCCTTTATCTGATTATTTCTGGTTTGTATCAACAACTCTTAAATCAAAAAATGTTCATATTGTTGGTTATTTATTGCATTTACCACTCCAACTTACACTTGTGTACATTTTATACTGTAGTTATAGCAGACTGGAGTGTGGCTTGTTGCCAATGATATTACAGTGATTTCCATGTATCCTGTTAATTATTATATTAATTATATTGAAGTGATGTATGGTGAAGTTATACCCTGTTTCTTTACATCCCACAAAGCCAAATAATTTACCACTTCATATAGAGAAATTATGTAGAGAATGAAATTATGTAGAAAAACAAACCATAAACAACTGTAATGGCATTTTTAAACAGTATCTGGAAAATACACACTGCAGTACATCTGTACCCAGTCCTGAGGACTTTTAGTTATTCATGCTAGTTTATTGAGTAGAGATTGAATGATTAAGCTGGCGAAGGTTGATCACAATTTCATCCACTGCTAACTCCCCAAGGGCTCACACAGAGAGATGATGCAGCATCCAGCAGCCAAATACTCAGTCTTTAGAGCAATGTATTCCAAGGCATTTCAAGTGCAACTTAAATGGCTCGGAATGTCCTAAATTATTCAGAATTAGTTAACTGGGTGGAAGTGGGAGGGTGTGTGAGCCCCCAAGGGGAGTTAGCAGTGGATGAAATTGTGATCAACCTTCGCCTTCCCTTCTGCGAAGGTAAGTCTAGCTTAATCATTCAATTTCATCCAATGCAACTCCCCAATGGGCCCCACAGAGACTTTAGAGAAATTCTGATAATTTAGAACAAGTGGCATGATTTTAATTTTAATGAACATGCAATTTTGAATCATGTGTTATGTAACAATATAAGTTTTAATAGCAGTGAGCATTCAGCGTAGCACAGGTTCTTGAACTGTTAAAGTAACCTTGTCAATCGGTTTGTCGTAAAATTTGCCCACCCTGTCGATTTAAGTATGTTAGACAATGGCACTCCCTTTAGTTTTGCAAGGGATGTAGACGCACCCCGCACACTGTGTGGTTTGTATAATGGGTCTAATATTACCAGCCTTCAAAAGAACAAGCTTTATCCACCCGCTTACAGTGTTTTGAGAAGCAGCCTTATGTGGCTTTATTGTGCTTATAAACACATTTTCTGTTTGTCTGAGTGTCTTAGTACGGCCAATGTATACTCTTTCAGCACTTTAGTAAATGCACAGGCTTTCATACACTAAGGATGAAAATTATTGGAGTAAAAGGCAACTCTAGTCCATGATATAGACTTGCATCGAGTTAACTGCGTTGATAGCTACATGTCAGTATTTTGATAATAGTACATTTGAAATTCAAAGTTTAACTTTAAGCTTATCATTGTTATGTTTTAAACTGATCTCTCAAGTTGTAACTACTTGAAGATTACAGAGCATAAGTGTCATCACCAGAGTGTTAAATCTCTCTTACAACCAAATATACAACATGACATGTCAATTAACACCAGTAGATATTATATTTAGTATTGTATCACTAGTAAAATTCATGAAGGGGATTTTGTCCACCTTGTACAAAATGAGCGAAGGGGATTTTGTCCCGAGGGGATTTTGTCTGTATACCCCAAAACAGTATTTGAATATTCGGACGTACAAATGAATATACTAATATATCAGAATATTCGTTGACATCCCTAATTTAAAGCATACTGTTACATTTATCTAAAGTTGTATATTAATAGGTTTTCCTGTAATATGTAAACACTGCAACTCAAATACTCTTAATAGTAAAACTTATGCAGCAATAAAGATTTGTGTGCTGATGTCTTCATTTTGGCCATCCTTCAACTTGCTTACAGTTCCCTGACTGACCCCACGAAAGTTGCCGGTATCCAATTTTTTTATTCCTCCTTGCATGGTGCTTTCTTGAATCAAATTCTATACAATCGTAAATCTAAAGAAATAATTGACCTACTATAGCCACCCAAATTATTATGGATTAACATAATAATATAATAAACAAAACGTTTTTAAGGACTGTTTTTTCACTGAGTAATTTTTCGTAACCTGCTAACATTGATTACACACTAATTTATAACATAATTAGCACATAAATTATGGTATTTTATATTCCATGGTTGAATGAGTATGGCTTGCTCTCATTGGCTGTTAGTTATGTCTTCATAATTATGTACACTCATAATACATTGTTATGTTGCTGTAAAGGTTTCATATAATAATTGTGGGACTTAATTATTCCAACTTTAAAAAAAAAACGAAACTTCAGCAGTGCATAAAGACAGTATTTATGATCAAATTCTCCACATTTAATATCAACATACCACTGTGTTTAAACCCATAATTTTGTATTTGTTTAAACAATGGATATCAACGAATATTCGGATATTCGAATATTTGTTTGTACGTAGGTCCGAATATTCGAATACTGATTCGGCATCCGAATATTCGATAAAATATATATTTTCAATATAAAAGTGTATTCAATTTTAAATGATGGGCATTATCGCATTGAATGACATTTTACGTTTGAAAATAATATCTAAAGGTGTTAATTGACATGTCATGTTATACACTCAACGACACTTCTAAATCCACACTTCGATTTTCATGACTAACTTCGACATTTGTTAGAGTATTTTTATAAAACCTGGTCACAATCTGGTCAGGGACCTCATGTTCTATGGTTTGTTGTTCTTTGTGATGTCAGCTGACAGCTTGCAAACGTCTTTATTGAATGAAAGCTGAAGTATTGTGTCTTGTCAATACCAGGTTATGTAAACATTGCCGAAAAAAATTGTTTGAACTGCAGGGATCTCCCTGACACAGAAGTGCCTGACTCCCTTTTCTTTCTAGGGACTCGCATTTTCCTCCTGCTGTGCATCCCTGGGACCCCTAAAATAAGCCTTTGTCAAGAATAAACTGCATATCTGGGTCCCTACCAAGTGAGGACCCCCAAGTTCTCAAACACATGGGTCGAAGGACCCCTAGCTGAAAATACTTCGGAAAACCCTTAACTGGATTTAAAAGTGCAATAAAATTGCCAACATTGGAATCAAACAACAACATTTTAACCAGGCAAGTTTTGAAGTGGGCGCAGTGTAATGCAGATTGAATGCTGGCTCTGTTAGGAAATTTTCCAATTTATATGTGTTGTCATGGACAGAGAGACATGTTGACTCAATTATTTCATGCTGACAAAAAAGTATGTTGGTGTTTGTATTGATTGACAAGCTAAGGTCACCAGGCTGCTTGTTGCTTGTGTTTTAAAGTTGTGTCAATGTCTCCTATTTCTTTGTTCTTTTTTTGTGGCGATAAGCTTAGTCATCGTGGAGAAACACCAGGGCATTTTCTACCTGATCAATATGACACTTGATTAGAATGAAATTTAGGCCAAATTTTAAACTGGACCATGTGGAATCAAAATCCAAAAGAAATGGTAATTAAACAATCAACCAAGAATGAAAGAATTTTGATCTGGTAAAGTTGGGCTGTATCCAGCAAACGCCGACATGTTGGACATTGTCTTCCTATTTGAGATTTATGGAAGATTTGAATAAGCACCATTATTTTAATTAGGAATACAATTTTGGTTAAACTGAGGTTTCTATAAATTGTCAGCATTAACAAGGTATGTTAGTTGAACGAGAATGTCTTTGTGTGAGATGCTATGGAGATTTCACAAATCTTTCAGTATCTGGTACTTCATGTCTTGTAGCATGACAGCTCATTAAACAAATCTTAACAAAAGCTGTTTTGCTAAAAGAATATATGACACTGTGTGGTGAATTGTGTAACAGTTAGTCTAGTTTACTGTTGTTGCTTTGTATACTTGAGAATGCTGCATTGTTCAGACTTATGCACAATGTCGGAAATAATGTCAGGATTGTAAAATAATTACTTCCTTAGTTACTCTCATATGAGCTGATTATAGTATGAATATACTGGTTCATGTTTCATAGTTATTGTAATGGAGATGTCTCCACATGGTGCTACATTTCTGTACTTGGGAATACTATCATTATTTGATTTGTGATTTTATGTGAATATTTACCGGTATGTGTGCTGTATGTATTGATTTCTGATTGCCTGGTAACTGATTTTGAATATACAAAGATCAACATACATACAAACTTGTTCAAGTCAAGTCAAGTCAAGTAAACTTTATTTAGAAGTCGGTTTTTACAACATGATAAACATTCATGTTGAACCATGATAATGGATAGGGATAAAGTCTGTAAGTCATACATGCACTCACATGTGGAATGAGGAAACACAGAAGAGTAGGTGATACCGTGTCTGCCGCTCATTCAGGTATTAGGCTTGAACATCACCAGTGTGAAGTGCTTTCATCACAATTATAAATTTGAGTAAATTGGTATAAACTGAACAATATTATAGGTGATATGTTTTCTGCTCTTCACTATCTGGTCCACCATGCTGATGAAAATGGACTCTTTAAAAGTGAGACAGTAGCTGCTGTCCATTATTGAAATTTAGTTGGATAATGATAGGTTAAGTATGTCTTTGACATTCTAAGAAAGTGTTTTATGTATGTTTTATGACAGGCTTTTTGTACCTAATGGGTTTAGAGAAAGTTTTCCTGCACATATAAATTCTATTCCCCAATCCCATTCTTGAATTGATTAATTATGTGCGAAATTTAAGCCCTTCGAATTCTTTCTGAAGAATATGGCCTGCCCAGATATCATGTTGTTTCTCCCTTATATGAAGGCTGCACCTTTATGTAGGCACCATTTGAAGTCATATACTTGTCATTGATAGATACATTCATCACAGAGGTCCTCCCCCTGGGACTACATGATATGGTCAGTATGTTTTAGTGCAGCTTACTGTTAAAACTTAGTGATTTTACATCTGTTGTCAAGTAAGTCTTACAACTTACTGGTATGTCAATCACTCTCAGTTAGTCTTACAACTTACTGGTATGTCAATCACTCTCAGTAAGTCTTACAACTTACTGGTATGTCAATCACTCTCAGTAAGTCTTACAACTTACTGGTATGTCAATCACTCTCAGTTAGTCTTACAACTTACTGGTATGTCAATCACTCTCAGTAAGTCTTTCAACTTACTGGTATGCCAATCACTCTCAGTAAGTCTTACAATTTACTGGTATGTCAATCACTCTCAGTTAGTCTTACAACTTTCTTGTATGTCAATCACTCTCAGTTAGTCTTACAACTTACTGGTATGTCAATCACTCTCAGTTAGTCTTACAACTTACTGGTATGTCAATCACTCTGAGTTAGTCTTACAACTTACTGGTATGTCAATCACTCTGAGTTAGTCTTACAACTTACTGGTATGACAATCACTCTCAGTTAGTCTTACAACTTACTGGTATGACAATCACTCCCAGTTAGTCTTACAACTTACTGGTATGACAATCACTCTCAGTTAGTCTTACAACTTACTGGTATGTCAATCACTCTCAGTTAGTCTTACAACTTACTGGTATGTCAATCACTCTCAGTTAGTCTTACAACTTACTGGTATAACAATCACTCTCAGTATGTCTTACAACTTACTGGTATGTCAATCACTCTCAGTTAGTCTTACAACTTACTGGTATGTCAATCACTCTCAGTAAGTCTTTCAACTTACTGGTATGCCAATCACTCTCAGTAAGTCTTACAATTTACTGGTATGTCAATCACTCTCAGTTAGTCTTACAACTTTCTTGTATGTCAATCACTCTCAGTTAGTCTTACAACTTACTGGTATGTCAATCACTCTCAGTTAGTCTTACAACTTACTGGTTTGTCAATCACTCTGAGTTAGTCTTACAACTTACTGGTATGTCAATCACTCTCAGTTAGTCTTACAACTTACTGGTATGACAATCACTCTCAGTTAGTCTTACAACTTACTGGTATGACAATCACTCCCAGTTAGTCTTACAACTTACTGGTATGACAATCACTCTCAGTTAGTCTTACAACTTACTGGTATGTCAATCACTCTCAGTTAGTCTTACAACTTACTGGTATGTCAATCACTCTGAGTTAGTCTTACAACTTACTGGTATGTCAATCACTCTCAGTTAGTCTTACAACTTACTGGTATAACAATCACTCTCAGTATGTCTTACAACTTACTGGTATGTCAATCACTCTCAGTTAGTCTTACAACTTACTGGTATGTCAATCACTCTCAGTAAGTCTTTCAACTTACTGGTATGCCAATCACTCTCAGTAAGTCTTACAATTTACTGGTATGTCAATCACTCTCAGTTAGTCTTACAACTTTCTTGTATGTCAATCACTCTCAGTTAGTCTTACAACTTACTGGTATGTCAATCACTCTCAGTTAGTCTTACAACTTACTGGTATGTCAATCACTCTGAGTTAGTCTTACAACTTACTGGTATGTCAATCACTCTGAGTTAGTCTTACAACTTACTGGTATGACAATCACTCTCAGTTAGTCTTACAACTTACTGGTATGACAATCACTCCCAGTTAGTCTTACAACTTACTGGTATGACAATCACTCTCAGTTAGTCTTACAACTTACTGGTATGTCAATCACTCTCAGTTAGTCTTACAACTTACTGGTATGTCAATCACTCTGAGTTAGTCTTACAACTTACTGGTATGTCAATCACTCTCAGTTAGTCTTACAACTTACTGGTATGACAATCACTCTCAGTATGTCTTACAACTTACTGGTATGTCAATCACTCTCAGTATGTCTTACAACTTACTGGTATGTCAATCACTCTCAGTAACTGCTTCCTGGATTACTAACCAGCACTTAAGCATATTTCGATTTTTGATGACCACTAAAGATTTTAGCTTGCCTGTGACCTGGATTCGTACCCATCACCTCCGGATCAGGAGTCAGGCACTCTATACCTTAGACCACTTATAATCCTCCCTGTTCAGGTTTCAGTGAGAGTCAGCTAGAGTCATATTCCACTGTATACCTACAATATTAAATGTCATTGTTCAGATAATGTAAATAGTACATGAAACTGTGAAATACATGTACCTAGCCCTTCCTCACGGACCTGTTGGTGTTCAGTATGACACTGTGAGTTAATGATTTATATATGTTGAAATGTAAAGTTACAATGCCTTTAGTTTGTGCCATCACTATAATTATACTCTCTGACTTATTCTACTTTTATGCTTTCTGTCTCTCTCCTAACCTCACCTTGTTGTTTATCTAATTTCCTTTCTCTTTCCATTATTTTAAACATAGCAATTTTAACAGTTGGCACTTTAACATTGCGATTTCAATCAATTTTAGTATTTGTGAGACTTTTTTTCAAAAATGTTGAAAATGAAGTTCTTGTTTTCGTATCTAGGGAATACTAGGACAGAGTTTTTGCTATTTCAATGATTCTTTTACAGGGACTCCATATACCTTATCATGATGGATTCAGTAAGTTTTTTAGATGAAATTTCAGTTTGTTGAAAATTGTAAATCTTGACTCATAGGAAATGATATAGTACATTGTACATGAAATAAGATACCAACTCATTATCTCTGTCTTCTATCTTCTTTTTCCAGCTATAACTCTTTTCTTTCATTTACTCCATTTGTTGGAATACATAATTATGATGTCTGCATTTGTAAAATTGCCGATAATGCAATACCTTTGTTTGAATAAGACCATAATGTTTTTAAACTAATAGTTTATTGCTTTTAGGTTTAGAATGTCATGAAGTGTTTCCATGGAAATGCATTCTTAATTGTCTTGCTAAAAATAGTTTAATTGTTGTTGTCAGGGAGTTAGAATGACACGTTTTTGTTCTCATTGATGATTCTAAGTAAGATTACTGTTATAAATTTGTGTTCTGGAAATGCCTTGCATGATTTTGTTAGTTCTCAGTGTCGGCTTGTTGATGAAAATACCTGCAATTAGACACCGGTGCTTTGGAATTTATTGTGTTGACCCCAGTTATGATGACAGTTTTTGTCACCAACAAATCCATATTCATGCCTTGTACAGTAGTAATGAATGATGTGACCATCAGTTCTTGTTACATATATAAATTGATGTATAAACATGCTCAGTCATGTTATAAAATGTCATTGATGACATATGTCGTGTCCTTTTGTGACAAGTGGCTATGGTCATTGTCCTCTTCCTCTGGTTCATGAAGAGATTAAGCCTGCCCAGATAGCTCAGCTAGTAGACAGCTAGAGTGTCACTCGGCAGGTCAGGGTTCGATTACTGGGTTGGACAGGTTTTTTTCTTATGTGGCATTGGCTATGGTCATGTCCTCCACATGTGGAGAAGTTGTCAGTTGCTTGTGGAAGAGCAAGTTTAAACTGGTCGATAAATAATTGCAGGAAACCTGATTAGGTCAAGCTGGCACCCATGCACTGCTCGATGTAAAACCTGGCAAGTTAGTACAGGTTGATACTTTATTCTCAGAAAACTGGATTTGTTAACGGACCACCATTGTCTAACTGAAAAAATGTTGGTGTTGAAGTCATGATGTGCGCAGTACATCTAGCAATCATGGCTGTCTTGGGTACATTCAATAGTGGAAAAAAGTAACCCTTTGATCAAAACTACCCATTGAAACAAGTTAAATGGTTGGTTGACTTGATGTTAAGTTTTATGCTGTATACAGTTGCTTAATACTCATGTAAATTCACTGCATGTAATAAGTCATGGTCTCATAGTTAAACCTATATCTGAAAGGATTTATTTTTAGAATAATTACAGTAATAATATAACACAGTGCAGGATGTATTGACTAACTTTTGAATACATACTTAAAATGATTACAACTATGAATATAATATAAAGTAAAACTTGGGCTTGAAGCTCAGGTATTATGTTATCTTTTTGCACAGAAAGGGATTAATGGTATATAAACTGGTAGGCATGTATGTGTGTTTCTGTGTCAGACACTTGTTTGTCAGGAGTGTAACTAAGGAACAATTGGAAGGAATTATTTAAAACTTCATAGATTTGGGGGTATTTAGGAGGAGTGAAGAGCTGAATAATCATAGTTCAAAAGAGTTTTTCCCCTTTGTTACTTATTAATATTATCCTGGATGTATTTCAGTTATTTCTCAAGGTAGTAAATATGTCAATCTTTCTCACGGAGGAAGCATATGGCATACAAATTAATGTCTGCCATCATTATTTGCAGAATTATTGCCCTTTGTCTCTTTACCATATACACTTGGAGCCACTTCTAACCCGACACTTTTCAAATTAGATTTTCTCGAATACGGTTCAAGATATTTATTTTAAATTAAATATTCTGTTGTTTGGCATCATAAGCTGTACAAAAATGATCAATTCGATCAACTGTAACATCGGTCACTTTTGTACGTGGGACATGAACAATTTTGCACGAGGAAATGTTGGTAAGAAAAAATATTGATTTTCATTTTATTATTCTAGAACGCAATTCAAACCGTAAAAACAGAATTTTGATTTTAAAATCATTTATGGTTCGAATGAATAATCAATATAGCGGTCGCGCAATTGGCGTGTTGCAGGCCGGCCAATAACTCGGATACATATGTAAATGTATTGTATTTATATAGCACTAAGTTTAATTGCAAAATATGCAGTATCAACCTGTTTCTCTTTAAATCGCATCAAAAAGTGTTAATGTGTCCAAGTCGCCAGATCTCATGTGCGAGACAAGCTAAACATGCGAGTACGGAGGAAGTGGACCGACCACCCCTCGCAATCTCCGTGAACTTGAACAGGCACTTGTGCAGGAATTGATGAATATTCCCCAAGGTTTTATCCATAACTACGGACTGTTGATGAGACAAAGGTGTGTGCACGTTGTAATAAAGAGCCATGGGAGGACACGCGAGGTATAAGTTACTCGGTGTACGGATTTTATTGTGATTCGGTGACTTTTCACATTGTTTGGATTTCGCGTTATGTCATTTTGTGAATTCGGATGTTACAGTGAGGTTTTTATTTGTTTAAGTTTTGTATGTAGTTGTTCATCAATCAATAATTCAATTTCAAAGAAGTATTTATGATGTGTTGAATTAATAATATTCCAAATTTGAATGAAATCCGATCACAAATAATACAGTTATACCGAATTATATATATAAGTGTCGGGTTAGAAGAGGCTCTAAGTGTATGTATTGTCACACTTGATGAACTACTTCAGTGACTGATTTGAAGGATGGTTAGCAGGTAATACTTAGTGGTGCAGGGCACAGGAACCATAAGTCTGTTATGGCTCTTTGATGTTTTTATACAGTGCATGGTGAACTGATGAAAGACTATCTTTCTTGTTTGCTTGATATTTTATTCAAACATCCTGTATCAGTATTACAATAACTGACAAACTGCCATCTGGGAGACATATGTTTTTATTAAAAACAACCATCTTGTTTGCATTATCATACACTGATTATGATTTTATTCTGCCATGTTGTTTTATTGTATGCAGTCCTTAGATCTTTGTGATAATGCCTGAGTTAAACTGAATTGAACTGAATTTCCTCATGAAATGAAGTATGAGTGATTGATATTTTTTAATAACTATCATAGCTTAAGGCGATATTATACCCTAGAAAATAGCAATATTTTTGAAACTACATATTATAGCAAGGTGAAATGTACACTGTTTTATCTGATTTAGTAATCATTTACCGGACTATATACCATGCTCAATTTGACAGTACCAAAAGTTCAAATAACTTCATTATTTTTCAATATTTTTACAAAATTATAGCAGTATGATAGTTGACGGACAGTATAACGATAAAACAGTGTATATTTCACCTTGCTATATATGCAGTTTCAAAAATATTGCTAAAAAGCAAATTTGGCTTTTTCTAGGGTATATATACCATCGCCTTAAACTGTTTATCGATCACGACTGTATGTGTCTGTTTGCTTCTGATGGTTGAACATTAAAAGACAAACCATTTCAAGCCACAACATCATTTCATCATCTGGTTTACTCTTTCCCTGAATTCCTAGCATGATTCGCAGTCTTATAATTAAATTTCATACCTACAACTACAGGTATCTGTGTGTAGATATCGATAAACTTTCATATCTGGATGATATTTCATGACCTAGCTATTATCTCGAGGGAATAGACAATACTTGCATACATTTAGAAATAATTTTATTACTATAGCCTATTACCCGTCCAGGAAGTTAATTGATTTCAATTGATTATTATGCATGTAGAGAGTAACAGTGCACAGATATTGTAGCTGTGTATTTAATTGAAGTCTGTGCAATAATATTGTGTTTGTAATATCCTATGAATTCTAAGCTACTCAATTTGCAATTTTACGGGGGGAAGTAGACATTGCATATCTAATTTATCCTGTCACTTGCTGTAATTTCGATCCGGTAACAGGGTGCCTGATATTTAATGCTTTATCAGATCACTTGGTCACATGACTTTTATCTTACTACACATGACCATGTGACTAGCCGGACTATTTTTTAATTATTGACTTTTACTTTTTTTCTTTCTTCATTAATTTTCATTTCTTGTACATATGAGGATTAATGAAAATATGGAATTAAGAATACACAGAAGTGCTGATAAAAACCTTTAAAACATGTTGTATTATATGGCGATCGTCAGACATATATATTGTTATCTGCAGACTGGAGTTCTGTTATCCTCAGTAACAATGTATCTGAAGCTTAGAACTGTTTTAAGTCTATTTTTATATCAACTATAAATAGTATCGCCCCAGTTAAAGAAATGAGAATGAAACAAAGGACAGAACCCTGGTTAAGTGCTGATTATCTTCATAGTATAAACGAGCGTGACAGAGCTTTTCATGTCTATAAAAAAGACAAATCTGAGGCAAATTTTCAGTGTTTTACACAGTTGAGAAACAGAACTCAAGATCTAGTTAGAAATGCTAAACAAAATTATTTTACAGATCAGTTGGAAGAAAATAAAACTGATTCGAAATCTTTGTGGAAAACTCTAAAAGAACTTGTTCTACCCTCTAAGAAAGGCAAAACTTCATCATGTAATAATAATATTGGTCTTAAAACAAATGGTGATATTTGTTTTGACAAGTTGAATGTAGCAGAAAAAATTAATATTTTTTATACCACTGTGGCCTCTAAAATTGTTGAGAAAAAAACCATTACCTTTTCATAAATTTGGACAGAATTTTGTATCTAGCTGCCCTTTACAGGGCTAAGGGTGTCTTGCCAAATTGTTATTCTTTTTCTGTCATATCTGAGAATAGAGTCTTAAAATATTTGAATAATTTAAGTGTAAATAAAGCTACATGTTTAGATGGTATTCCCTCCCAGTTTGTTAGGGACACTGCTACTATAAGTGTGTGCCCTCTTACACATATAATAAATTCATCTTTAATTCAAGGTGTTGTTCCCGATGATTTGAAATCAGCAAGAGTTGTCCCCCTTTACAAGAAGAATGATAAGCTGAAGTTGGAAATTATAGGCCTGTTTCCATACTTAGTATTGTTTCCAAGATATTTGAAAGGGTTGTGTATTTTCAGGTGGAACAGTATCTTAAAGAAAAACGTTTACTATATAAATTTCAGTCTGGTTACAGAAGTGATTATTCAACAGACACCTGTCTTATACACCTTACTGATTTTATAAGGTTTCAAATATGGATACGGGTAATTTTGTGGGCATGGTTCTTCTCGATCTCCAAAAAGCATTTGATACTGTTGACCACTCCATTCTTCTCATGAAAATGGAAGCGTTAGGCTTTGATCACGATATTATCAGATGGTTTACATAGATCATATTTATCAAATAGACAACAGCTTGTGGGTGTTGACAGTATTTTCTCATCATCTTCCAATATTACATGTGGTGTTCCTCAAGGATCTATTTTAGGCCCACTGTTATTTTTTGATTTATGTATATGATATGTCTGCGGTTGTCAAAAACAAACTTACAATTTACGCAGATGATTCTGGTATACTTGTTGCAGGTAGAAATAAGTCAATTATTGAAAAGGAGTTATCAGATGATCTTGAATTAGTTAGTCAATGGTTAGTTAATAACAAATTGTCTTTACACTTGGGTAAAACAGAATCTATATTGTTTGGTTCCAAGCCAAAGTTAAGATCAGATCTAATCATATTGATTTTTCTTATTATTTTCACCATATATCTTCCTAGTTCGCCCCATATAATCAATCGAAATTGGTGGAATTATTTACTGTTAGCACTTTTCTACAAAATTGTGTGTATATTTTTCAATGTCTTTTTCATCATTTCCTCCCCAGACTTCTGAGCAATAATTCAATACTGACATAACTAGAGAGTCAAATAGTTGACATTTTTCTGATGTTTTGAATTCAAATTTATAAAATATAGAAAATGTTCGATACAAGGCTTTTGATGCATTTTCAGTGCATATTGTCTGAACATATCTGAATGTCAGTAGCTGAATTTGTCTGAATACTGGCTGAAGTCGTCTGAAAGCGTTCCATTTTAAGGACTGTTACCAACAAATTCTGACAAAGTT
This sequence comes from Mactromeris polynyma, assembly GCA_032209605.1. Taxonomy (NCBI): domain Eukaryota; kingdom Metazoa; phylum Mollusca; class Bivalvia; order Venerida; family Mactridae; genus Mactromeris; species Mactromeris polynyma. The sequence goes on along the minus strand of JASFXZ010000063.1, from coordinate 1,078,841 downwards.
TCAGACTCATTCAGACAAAATTCAGTAAACATATTCAGATCCCGTTTCAGACTGATTCAGACAATTTTTTTCATGAGGGCAATTAACCAATGTATTGTTATGGTATGTAGTCAATTGTCTGTTTCTATCAAAATTGTGTCAATTCTTTAGGAAAGCTTGATTAGTCACTAGTAGAAACTGGATTGCTATACCAGCAAGTGCTGTAATTATGTTGCATGTGCATTGAGAAATCCCTTTAGAATAGATCGCTAATGTAATCCTAGTTCAAAGATAAATAAGGATTGTATGACTAGCTGTGTGTTGATATGATTGATGCCATGTCGAAATATATAAACATATTTGGAACAATTATAAGATGGGGTATGTGTAAAATTGTGTTGTATACTTAGAGATTTGGTTGTTTATTTATTAGTGTGAGATTGTTGTCATGGCCATATATTTTGTGTATTTCAGAAAAGGCAATGAATGGCAACACAGATTCTTTCATCCATTTTTTATACACAAGTAAACTGTCACAAAATATATTGGATATGATAAACAAAAATAGAACTCGTGCTACACATATACGGCGACCAATATCGACAAGCTTACGTCCAGATAGATGTGCTGTAGATGGAGAAAGGATGTGTGAAGATGGATCATGTATTGCGAGAGTGGAACTGTGCCGTAAGTTTTTATGTCTCTCCCATAATGGGGGAGACTTGTTGTTTTTGCTTGGGTTATCTGTCTGTCCTTCTGTCAGTCACACATCCTGTCTGCTCCATACCTATGAACCCCTTGAAGGAATTTCAAATAACTTGGCACAAATATTCATGATATCAAGACGATGTGCAGAGGGCATTTTTCAACCCTGACAGCTCCTCTGCTTATCTTTACATGGACATTTAAGATATAGAGTGTATGATTGTAATATCAGAACTAGACAGACTAATAGTGCATGAAGATTCAGTATACCAAGTCTCAAGCCTGTTATTCAGAATACCATACAATGTCAACAGCAGGTATATGTATTTTAATTGAAACAAATTCTAACAAACTTACAGTAGGCCTATGGCAGCATGAACCTCCCACTCTTCAGTACATTCAATTATCATTGTTTAGACACATTTCCCACTCAGCTATAAAATTATTTCATTTGACTTCTTCTCCCTACACATTTTATTTGAACATCCTGTATCAGTATTACAATTACTGACAAACTGGCATGGGGGTGAGATATGTTTATGTTTCAAAAACAACCATCTAGTTTTACCAGTTTTCCGCTTACATAGGCCAATAGGACCCTAATTAGGTATTTGCTTCCGTTAGCATTTCCTCCCCAATGTTCCAGTGACTTCTCCAGAATTACATCATGACATTGTACTGAATTTGACTGGAATTACTACTAACTGGTTACTCGATGTCAAACAGAATTACATCATGACATTGTACTGAATTTGACTGGAATTACTACTAACTGGTTACTCGATGTCAAACAAAATTGATAAGAAACGAAAGATAAGCAACTCAGACCCTTCCTTACTCTTTTAAACCGTTTTCATTGGTTATAAGATTGGGGTGTGTAGTTTGTCGAGCGCAGACAGCATCAAATAGAGCATACCTGTTCAATAACTGACTTTAATCAGTCACACAAGTTATAGGAGTATTCAGTATGCAATGCATACTTTTGAGTTATGGTTTGACATCCTTTGTAAAGCAATTTGCCTTCATTAAGCTGTTCAATAGACTAAAACATAATGACTCTTGTGATCATGATAATGGACTAAACCATGATGGCTCTTGTGATCATGATAATGGACTAAACCATGATGGCTCTTGTGATCATGATGTTAGACTAAACGATGATGACTCTTGTGATCATGATGTTAGACTAAACCATGATGACTCTTGTGATCATGATAATGGACTAAACCATGATGGCTCTTGTGATCATGATGTTAGACTAAACCATGATGGCTCTTGTGATCATGATGTTAGACTAAACCATGATGGCTCTTGTGATCATGATGTTAGACTAAACCATGATGGCTCTTGTGATCATGATGTTAGACTAAACCATGATGGCTCTTGTGATCATGATGTTAGACTAAAACATGATGGCTCTTGTGATCATGATGTTACACTAAACCATGATGACTCTTGTGATCATGATAATGGACTAAACCATGATGGCTCTTGTGATCATGATGTTAGGCTAAACCATGATGGCTCTTGTGATCATGATGTTAGACTAAACCATGATGGCTCTTGTGATCATGATGTTAGACTAAACCATGATGGCTCTTGTGATCATGATGTTAGACTAAACCATGATGGCTCTTGTGATCATGATGTTAGACTAAAACATGATGGCTCTTGTGATCATGATGTTACACTAAACCATGATGGCTCTTGTGATCATGATGTTAGACTAAACCATGATGGCTCTTGTGATCATGATGTTAGACTAAACCATGATGGCTCTTGTGATCATGATGTTAGACTAAACCATGATGGCTCTTGTGATCATGATGTTAGACTAAACGATGATGGCTCTTGTGATCATGATGTTAGACTAAACCATGATGGCTCTTGTGATCATGATGTTAGACTAAACCATGATGGCTCTTGTGATCATGATGTTAGACTAAAACATGATGGCTCTTGTGATCATGATAATGGACTAAAACATGATGGCTCTTGTGATCATGATGTTAGACTAAAACATGATGGCTCTTGTGATCATGATGTTAGACTAAACCATGATGGCTCTTGTGATCATGATAATGGACTAAACCATGATGGCTCTTGTGATCATGATAATAGACTAAACCATGATGGCTCTTGTGATCATGATGTTAGACTAAACCATGATGGCTCTTGTGATCATGATGTTAGACTAAAACATGATGGCTCTTGTGATCATGATGTTAGACTAAACCATGATGGCTCTTGTGATCATGATGTTACACTAAACCATGATGGCTCTTGTGATCATGAAGTTAGACTAAACCATGATGGCTCTTGTGATCATGATGTTACACTAAACCATGATGGCTCTTGTGATCATGAAGTTAGACTAAACCATGATGGCTCTTGTGATCATGATGTTACACTAAACCATGATGGCTCTTGTGATCATGATGTTAGACTAAACCATGATGGCTCTTGTGATCATGATGTTAGACTAAACCATGATGGCTCTTGTGATCATGATGTTAGACTAAACCATGATGGCTCTTGTGATCATGATGTTAGACTAAACGATGATGGCTCTTGTGATCATGATGTTAGACTAAACCATGATGGCTCTTGTGATCATGATGTTAGACTAAACCATGATGGCTCTTGTGATCATGATGTTAGACTAAAACATGATGGCTCTTGTGATCATGATAATGGACTAAAACATGATGGCTCTTGTGATCATGATGTTAGACTAAAACATGATGGCTCTTGTGATCATGATGTTAGACTAAACCATGATGACTCTTGTGATCAAGATGTTAGACTACACTATGATGGCTTTTGTGATCAAGATAATGGACTAAACCATGATGACTCATGTGATCAAGATAATAGACTAAACCATGATGACTCATGTGTTCATGGTAAGGCCTAAAAAAAATATATCTGTGTTTAGGGTAACCCGACCCTACCTGTCGAAAAATCCTGACCCTAGAGTTTTTTAAGACCCTGGAGAATTTTTGTTCGATTTTTGTTCGATTTTTAATTGTTTTTGAAAAAAAAAAAAAAAGCATTTTTGAGACCGTTACCCTAAACACAGATATTATTTGTTTTGGCCTTAAATAGACTAAACCATTGTAAAGCAATTTGCATTTTTTAAGCTGCTCAATAGACTTAAAAATGATGGTTCATGTGATCAAGATGTTTGATAACTGGATTATGTTTTAACTTACAGCTGAAGAACAGTTGATGAATCAAAACACTATACTCATCATGATAGTGGTCGGACTTGCGGTCGTTGTATTCCTGGTCATACTGTATTGTTTTCAACAAAGACAAAGACGTGCTGACAGACGATTGGGTAAATTATGTAAATTATGTTATAAACAAAGTAATACACTAATACATTAATACAGGCAAAATTGTCGAGCAATTGTACTTTCAGTAATTGGCAACTTAGATAATTTACTTTGAACTGTTCTCAGGATGCCTGGCCTTTTTAGCTCCCACATATACCATGTTTCAAAGTATAGCATTATGTTTGGTCCTTTCGTGTTTGCAAAGAAACCTTAATTATCATGAGGATCGTTGTTGACAGATGTGGTGATTTTGCACAATCCATTCAATATTTATGAATTATTGCACATTATTCTTATCTGCAAGATTAACGTTAACATTTTTTACTTGAAATTTCTTGTAAAGTTTCTATACACATGCATGCATTTCATTTGTACGAAAATGATGTCCTTCGGATCAGTGTAAATATTAGTCAAAACAAAGTATGCCTGATATGTCAGGTCAAAGTAATAAAATTAAACAAAAAGTCTGTTGGAGCATGTTTATAATACGGTATTATTTACCCATTTAGCAGGGGCAACATCTGGGTACTCAGATGAATGTGACAATGAATCACTGTATGCCCCACCTCCAGCATATGAAGAAGTTATCAACAGCAATGCTTTTCCTGCCACCCCTCAGTCGAGGAGGGTATGTATAAGTGATGTTATCACTCTTGTTTTATTGAATTCATAAATTCTCAATCAAAATTAAAAACTGCATTGGTTTCAATTAATCAGAATGCCTTGGTACCTGGGAGCCGGCCCTGTCAGCTCAGCCGGTAGAGTACATGACTGCCCATCTTGAGATCCTAGATTGAAATCCAAGGTGTGATGTATATTCTCAATGACAATTCGACTTAAGATAAAGCATCCAAAGTACTTTTATACTGATTCATGTAGGGAAGAAACGGATCATACTGATTGGTAACCCAGGAACAAAGTTGGGTCAACTTACTGCCATACTTAACTTAAACACTTCGTGTTCTTAAAAATGGATTAAAGCTCTGATAAACTCATACTTGAGGTTCCATAAGTTTCACTGGTTGAACATGGCAGATATTTTAAGTTATGCTAGTCATGCATTGATGGACTGCAAGTGCTTGGATTAACATACAGATGGACTCATTTCTTCATCAGTATCATTTAGTATACTGGTTTTGTATGTACCGTTACCGGCCATAAGTCGATCTCGGCTGTAAAAAGGGAAATTTAGGCTTACTCCTTCCATAAGTAGAGGGAGAACTCAGGCAAGATGAAAAAAGACTCCCGGATTCGACAGCCAACTCGCGATCTCCCGATTTTCAAAGTAAACATTGTAAATTTTTGTTATGGGGTATTTTTTAGTTCATTTCCGACTTGCCAAACTGATAATCGAAAGTGTCAAATCGGGATACCAGTCAGAAATACATGTACTCTCAAAATGACTGTTACTCGTCCATAAGTCGACCGGTGACTTTTGGTGATTTTTTTAGCAAAAAAAACTCGACTTATGGCCGGTAATATATGGTATGTCAGTGCTTGTCAGTGTGGTCGTAGTTTTCTGTTTTCCTGCTCAGGGATTAGTTTAGAATTGTGTGTATGGGGATTAAATTTTTTATGTATTGATTTTGCAGTTACAAGTGATGGCGGAGGAGGATCCAACTAGTCCTATGACTCCACCGCCAAATTATGCCTCAGCTTTAATCATCCTTGCTCAAAGTCACGAGTCTTTATCATCAAAACAAACAAATCTCATTCGTCGTAGTGTTTCCATGGATCAGGTATATAACGACTCGTCCTCATCGACAGACACACCCGTTATATCGAACAAAAAGAGACAATCGATAAGGAGACAGAATATATTCCGATTTAGTCGTCGGTATTCAAAAACTAATGGAAAGAATACATTAAGTGTGCCAGAAAATTCATCATCTATCAGCCCTCCCCCGCCATATCCAGATTCCCCGTTATTGATTCCTGATTATCCCCCTCCCCCACCCACCCCATTACCGTCGGAATTACAGTGTGTGTTAATACAACAGGAGGATCATCCATATCAAGCGCCAACACAACTGGCAAATCAACAGTCATCTAATGACATTGAAATAGTTGCATGAATACTGTAAAATCAGGTATTTTTGTGTGGTCGCTTTTTTCGCAAATTGATGTTATCAGGTAGTTTCGTGATGTTAACTGTTCATGAGTTTCTACTTTCAGTTTTGTCGTTAAATTAACTTATCAAGATTTAATTTCACAAATATGTACGATCTCATAAAATAGCGAAAAAATAGATCCCTCACAAAAATGTCTGATTTTACTGCGTATTTATACAGAAATCACAACACTACGTGGACTTTCAATATTTTGTGTATATTTTTATATTTGAAAATTTATGTGTTTCATGTTATTTGTGAGTGAATGATCACAATTGTATGGAAACCACTTCACAGGCTAGGACAATTAGCATACATGGATGTGATGTGAACACACTTAATTGTACCAAAATTGTATTTCCTGCTACTTGTATCTATGTAAGATATTTGCTATTTGTATACTTTCCTCTACTGTGCAGTAGTATTGTCTTTTGTTTGATTATTAGTCATTTCTACATTTTTGATAATTATTGATTTTAGCGGTGCTTGTAAGAAATATATTGTAACAAAAATGAGGCGACTGGTTTGAAAATTTGTTTTGCATGGCATAGCTTCTTACTTCTATTTTCTGCAATGTTTTGATGGTCAGCAAGCGAAGTAACATCAGTTATACTGGAAACTTAGGCAAGTTCCTAGGTTAGTACATTGTATCAAACCTGCATTCACTCTGGCTTTACATCATGCAAACATGAATACATGTAGTTTACTATATACATTGGTCAGTGGGTGGTAACATCCTGTGATTTTGTCTTGCTGTAGAATATTTTCAACGTATTATTATTCATAGTATTGTTAACTATATATATAATCATTTTGGCATACTACAGTCAAGTTCCATATAAGCTCATTAAAACTAGGGATGTCAACATATATTCGGATATTCGATTATTTTTTTGTACGTCCGAATATTCGAATACTGATTCGGCATTCGAATATTCGATAAAATATATATTTTCAATATAAAAGCTGAATGCAAGCTTATAAAATGGCAATGATGGGCATTATCGCTTTGAATGACATTTTACACGTGAAAATAATATCTACCAGCGTTAATTGACATGTCATATTGTATATTTATTCGTTGACATACCTAATTAAAACACATCTTACCCATATGGTGCTATTCAATTACAAAGGCTTCACTCCTTCTCTCCTTCTAATTTGTAAGTAGAATTTTCTAAATTAACAGAGAAAATAGACACCATTTCGAGGGTTCAGCGCGAGACTATACTAACTCCTATGTATTTTTATAGGAGTAAGTACAGTCTTGCACTGAGCCCTCGAATTTTGTTTGGTTATTTTCTTTTTGTTTTTATTCTGAAAATGACAAGTTAATGCTAGAATATAAGGGGGAACAACTTAGGACAGTTTATGGTGATTAGTAATGAAAGTCATTGTAGTCCCATGTACAATGTTGAAATCCAAGTACCGGTAGACTTATAGTAATTATGGATAATACACTCAAGTACCTTTCCAATTGAAATCTCAGAGACTGCCACTTATATTATAAGTCATCTAATTCTTCTGGAAATTGACGTCTAAAAAACAGGAGCCGGTCAAAAACCCCTCCGGACAAAATCTCTTTCGCTCATTTTGTACAAAATCCCCTTCTTATTCTTAACTACAAATAACTACAAATATTATGCTATTATGTTTTCAATTACATACAAACTGTAATAACTATGGTTATGACATGCATTATACTATAAATCCAATGTTTTTGATATTAAATTTTCTTGGTTTAAATGTTAAAAATGTAAAATTTATGAAGGGGATTTTGTCCTACTTGTAAAATTCATGAAGGGGATTATGTCCACCTTGTAAAATTCATAAAGGGGATTTTGTCCACCTTGTAAAATTCATGAAGGGGATTTTGTCCACCTTGTACAAAATGAGCGAAGGGGATTTTGTCCGGTGGGGATTTTGTCCGGAGGGGGTTTTGTCCTACACTCCTAAAAAACATGAACTTGTAGGGGGCACAAAGGGAGGATAATATTAAATTTCTAACTTGGTTAAATTTGGACTGACTTGTGTCTGAAGCTGTTCAGACCCAAAATGCATGCATTGATGTACAAAACTATCCCCATAAAAAGATTTAGGATAAAGATTTACAGAAACATTTGGTGACCAAATAGAAACATAGCTCAGTGTGACTTTACTTGAATCAGTGAAGTGCCTTGTATGTCATCTTGTTATAGTATTGTCTTGTCTATTTTCTTAGTGTATTTTTATATCTATCATTCTCAGTGATTGTATTAAAATCTTAATATTTTTACATCTAGCTTTGCCTTAATTTAGCTTCAATCTATACATATCTACTTGATTGTATTGTTCTTACGTCATACCTGGAGTGGTCAGGAAATGTTACCCTGTCCAGGCTGGTCTTAGGTATATTTTTGTAAAAATATAATGGGGAAATTTAGAGATTGTGTATGTAAAATACAGACGAAACCTGGCAGCCGTGGCACCATGGCCAGTCTTTATACAACATTGGTGGTGTGGGTATTGGGTGGACGATTGTTCCGTTATACCCTCCAAAATGCTTGTGCTACACCACCACCCCCTTAATTGTCTCATTTAATCACAGACCAAATACTTGTTGTAGACTAGATGTGACCAAAATTCGAGGGCTCAACGCAACACTGTCGTAACTCCTGTATTAATTAATAGGAGTTACGACATTGTTGCGTTGAGCCCTTGAAATGCATTTGATCATTAGTACATTGCATATACAGCATTATTTTCTATTGTTTTATTACTGGTATATTTACCAAATTTGTTTTTGTGAAATCCACTGTTGGCTGAACTAAGTGAAATTGATTTCTATTTATGTTTTTGTCTTGGTTTGTTCACATACATGTATTGTCAAAGTTTCGAATTTGGTTTACATTAATTACTGTCTGTAATTTATTGAATAATTGTAAATTGTTTAATTTATTCAGTGCTATCCTATCAGTCAGGAACTGCCATCTTGTCAGGTTTTATATGGTGCAATTTATTAAGTATTGGTTTTGTACACTGTTGTTGAGTTTGCCGTGATGTATGTGTAGGAATCATTTACACAGTGTAAGTTGTTTGAGCCGAAAGACGGTGGTCCAAGGGTTATACAACTTGAGAACAATCTCATATTGAGGTTTCATTCTCCACTTAATTCTGTCAAATCTCAAGTTGGCGATTTACATATTGTAAGATCTGGTTCTGGGTAGATTTGTATGTTTAATATGTTCGGTTACAATACATTAAATTGCGTACATTTAATATCACATTACTGTATACTAAATGGTGTAATATTTCAATATAACATTACAGAACTTAAAATTGTTACATTACTGTGCATTACATTGTGATATATAATAATATTGCATTTACAATACTTTTAATTGTGTAATATTCCAGTATTACATTACTGTACATTTCACTGCGTAATATTATAATATTGTATTATAATACTTTAAATTATGTAATATTCGAATATATTACTTTACTGTGCATTACATTGCGTATTATTATAATATTGCATTACAATACTTTAAAATGGGGTAATATTCGATTATTACATTTTGTGCGTTAAATTTCGTAATATGATTTTGCATTGCTGTGGATTAAATTGTGTAATATTATAATATTGCATTACAAAACATTACACTGAGTAATATTGCATTACTGTACTTTAGATTGTGTGATAAAATGATGTAACATTAATCAGAAAGAGAATCACTTATCTTAAGGGTTTATTGAAGACTTAAAATGGGGTAATATTCGAATATTACATTTTGTGCATTAAATTGTTAAATTTTTGATATGATATTGCATTGCTGTGCATTAAATTGTGTAATATTATAATATTGCATTACAAAACATTACACTGTGTAATATTGCATTACTGTACTTTAGATTGTGTGATAAAATAATGTAACATTAATCAGAAAGAGAATCACTTATCTTAAGGGTTTATTGAATACTTTAATATTCGAATATTACATTTTGTGCGTTAAATTGTTAAATTTTGTAATATGATATTGCATTGCTGTGGATTAAATTGTGTAATATTATAATATTGCATTACAAAACATTACACTGAGTAATATTGCATTACTGTACTTTAGATTGTGTGATAAAATTATGTAACATTAATCAGAAAGAGAATCACTTATCTTTAGGGTTCTGTTTGAACTGTTGTTAATTGTGGCATTAACGTTTTTGCAGTAATCACATACACATTACTATTCCTAGTATCTGTAATACTCGATTGAATCTGTGCCGTCCATATGTCAAAATAATGTAAAGAATCATCTTTGTGACTGATCCAAAACACTATGTTGTTCCCTGTTTTAAACACACTTATACAATATGTTACTGTTGATAAATTAGAAAATAATTACCACAGATTTTAAATACACCAGATACAGTGGAACACACCTATAACGTACACTGTTGAAACAAGTACGTAGTAAGTTTTATTCCTCAACCAAGCTCTTCTATATTTTATTGTATAACTACACAGTTATATTAAATTTGGATACAGCGAAAAGTCCGATATATATCGAAGTAGTTTGGAGATCCCAAAAGTCATATTTTAACGCAAACATTCTCAGAATGTAGGCATTTTGTGTAAACATACCATACAAACATTTGATTCTGTTCTATAAAAAGATTTAAACATCGTAATCAACTCCCTGATGATCTGCCATTTACTTACTCTTAACTAATATACATATTAACGCGATTGTCAAGATTATAAAATGATTGATATTGTTGGTTTATTTACATTCTGCTTAAAATAAAAATGCCAAATATTGTCCTGTACTTATACATATACATGGGTACATTGTATGGCATTATTGGTGAGGATCAGACTAAGGTAGTTATGTCTACATATATCAAAATGTTCGATTATCGGTACCTGTATATCAAATATTAAAAAGGCAAGTGAGGTAAGCATGGTCGGGTGTTTTCCTGACGTGTTGCCCGACTGTTTACTTGGATGGACAAAGTCTGTTTTTGAGTCTAAAGATATTTATTGTGTTTAATGCATGATACATGTGCATGAACTGAAATATCACCTATTAAAGGATTTTAATATAGTTTTGCTCGCAAATAGATCTGTTCATTAATTTTTCATGAAATTAATATGCAAATAAAATATGTGTATATTTGATACATTGTTTGTCATGCATTTAGAAAATGTCTTGTATGAATGATTCTCATGTCTACATAGTTATCAGCTAGCCCATAGCTTGAGTGAAAAGTTAACTGGCTATGGGGTCTGGGCATGTTTCACAAAAAAGAAAATAAAGGTCCAATGGTCTGCATATTCCTGTTATTCAAGACACATTGACAGCAGCAATTTTGTCTCGTTGAATATAAGAGCTTGTTCTTTATTCTCTTTACTTGAGGAGACTGGTGGAGGTCAATACAAATATTGGTGGGACTGTGCTGTGGCAACTCGCCATAAATGAACTGATTAGTGCAAATCTGAGATTAAACACTTGAGACACACCTCACTGAAATCTGCAATGAAGTGAATCACTAAGGATCCAAATTCAGCAAGCATTGTATCCAGTGCATATTGGTGAAGCAATCAGCAAGCATTGTATCCAGTGAGTATTGAGTGCAGCAATCAGCAAGCATTGTATCCAGTGCATATTGAGTGAAGCAATCAGCAAGCATTGTATCCAGTGCATATTGAGTGAAGCAATCAGCAAGCATTGTATCCAGTGCATATTGAGTGCAGCAATCAGCAAGCATTGTATCCAGTGGGTATTGAGTGAAGCAATCAGCAAGCATTGTATCCAGTGCATATTGAGTGAAGCAATCAGCAAGCATTGTATCCAGTGCATATTGAGTGAAGCAATCAGCAAGCATTGTATCCAGTGCATATTGAGTGCAGCAATCAGCAAGCAATGTATCCAGTGAGTATGGAGTGCAGCAATCAGCAAGCATAGTATCCAGTGAGTATTGAGTGCACCAATCAGCAAGCATTGTATCCAGTGACCATTGAGTGCAGCAATCAGCAAGCATTGTATCCAGTGAGTATTGAGTGCAGCAATCAGCAAGCATTGTATCCAGTGAACATTGAGTGCAGCAATCAGCAAGCATTGTGTCCAGTGACCATTGAGTGCAGCAATCAGCAAGCATTGTATCCAGTGAGTATTAAGTGCAGCAATCAGCAAGCATTGTGTCATTGAGTGCAGCAATCAGCAAGTCTATTATCCAGTGAGTATTGAGTGCAGCCATCAGCAAGCATAGTATCCATTGAGTATTGAGTGCAGCAATCAGCAAGCATTGTGTCCAGTGACCATTGAGTGCAGCAATCAGCAAGCATTGTATCCAGTGACCATTGAGTGCAGCAATCAGCAAGCATTGTATCCAGTGAACATTGAGTGCAGCAATCAGCAAGCATTGTATCCAGTGACCATGGAGTGCAGCAATCAGCAAGCATAGTATCCAGTGAGTATTGAGTGCACCAATCAGCAAGCATTGTATCCAGTGACCATTGAGTGCAACAATCAGCAAGCATTGTGTCCAGTGAGTATTGAGTGCAGCAATCAGCAAGCATTGTGTCCAGTGGAATACGGAGTCCAGACATAAGCTTTATACTCTATGACACCTGTCAGCTTATGCTGGAGATAATGAAGACGGGTATGAATGGTTTTTTCTGTCATCTAACTCATAAGATTACACCATTAACTCAATCTTCGTTGGAAAAAAGCTAGAATCAGCAGCTGAAATGTTGTCACAGACCTTTTTTTATCACGGTTCCATTAATGATCTAAATTATTTCCTTGTTACTTATTAGTCACATGTAGATTTAAACATAAAATCTTATCTTGGCACACAGTTTAGAAGTAGACAGATTCCAATAGGCGTGGCTTATCTAGTCCATTACGATTTAATTGGGATATCAGGGATGGTATCAAAATATTTAAAGTCTTATACAAGGAGAGTCCAAAATTTTACGTAAGCGTAAACAGCCAATTATACTAATAAATGTTAAACATATTATTTCTTGTTTAACTACCATACGTAGAGCTACCATTCCCAACGTTGGCGAACATTCGTATTAGGGCAGTATCAAGAATTGACATGTAAACAATTACTCGATGACTGCTCACAGAGTTTCCTACCAGAACTCGCGCTTAATTTGGGGATTGTGAACTTAGTAGAATTTGATATACGTAATGTAGCATTCAACTGGTGGATCTTTTACCTCGTCATAACCGGGGTTCCACTTCGACGTCTTGCTTTTCCTTATCTTTTTGTGTCATTACGATATCGCAGGTAACTCTATATTTATACTTTTAAAAACACGCGTTTCTGCTTAAACGTAAGTAAAATAAGGGTGTGTAAATGATGTTACCATTTCTTGCTACGTATAGTTTGCGTATTATGCGCTCGGGTACCAACATTTATTACAAAGAGGTAAACATTCAAACAGTGATACGCTGTTTTTGCTTACATCTATTTACTTTACGGTCGATATGTTTAGAAAATTGACTTGCTCGGTAGTTGTCTTCCTATATCCTTCCCTCATACATAAGAGGGGACAGTCGTTGAGCTTGATGAACGTATACATGGTCGTATTATCATGGAACGCTCCCTGTCTGTTTTCTTCCTCAACATTGTAGCAATACTGAATTATAGTTGTTATTGGGTGTCGATAATTTTGTTTTTATTCCTTACATTTCGTAATTGCAAATATTTCATATACCACGATAATTATTTTTTTAAATCATACACTAGGTCTGTGAAATTCGAACATTTGCTCAATGTTTTCATATCAGTACGTCATGTTTTACCATCCAGTAAAAAAACGATTGCCAATATAATGCTGTCCTTCAACGTAGGTTGCTCCCAGTGTAACATGGCTTTCCCTAAAAAGAGACATGTAAAGCAATGAGTGGGGGAGATAGACTACAATCTGTTATAGGGGCCTACTTCGAAATCAGATAGGGAGCGGCTCATGAAATTGTATTCCATTTAGTTATACTGTTACCATTGCATCATGTAGTTAAACATGAGGAGAAAGGTATTGCTGGTGGGTGTATGTATATAAATATGCCTTGTCTACGGAATTAAGCGGAAATATATGAAGATTAATCCGGACAATGCCGGGATTGACCGCAAGCAATAATTCGAATTGATCTTGCTTATATTACATGGGAAGGACGGTGGAAACGCTATTAAGTGTCCATTGTATTGATTCTGAGGAATCCAATTACTTTAAAATGGTTGTTTGGTAGTTGAATGGTTGTTTGGGAGTGAATGACTATTGCTACAGTAATCACCAAGATAAGCTGAGCATTGTATACATGAGAACATTTCCTCTGTTCAACTTCCCAGTGTATTGGATCATTATTCAAACACACTTTATAACGCAAAATTAGTTGAGAATTCCGTTATTGTATAGGGTACATTTAGTGTGTAGTCCTATCCATAGCATCTGTAACAAATTAGCATTTAGAAAATCTATATACATTGCGAAGGTTATTGGTATGTTTTAAAATGTCTATGTGTCCAAGTTGCATGTAGCTCTGTAATATAAGTCAATTGGTTTTAATCAGCTAGTCCTAATATTTAGCGTTCTTGTTTTCATCATTCTGATTATCAAATCGATACGTTTTGTTAGAGTTCCTCATAGATTGATGTTAAAAGTTCTTTTGAATACATAGCAGTTTTACATGAACTACATACACTCGTGTGTATTTCTGATTTCTTGAAGACATAGGACTAGTAGAAATATATATTCCGACAGAGGGCCAAGAATGCAGGGAGTTGAATGACGCCATTTTGATTTACACAAATGTTACCTAACATACAATGTACCTACATAACATTAACATAAAGCTGGATAGAATGTGTAAGATCAATATAATGCGGAATACAATTATGTCGTTTGGTTTTATTGATGTCCATCCCGTAGTCGCTTGTCCGAATTGCTGTTTTATGCAAATCTAAACTAAAAGTAAGCAAAAAAGAATAGTCGCACGTCCGCCGTGACGTTTTACGTCTGTTGCAACTACGTCATCAGAAAGTTCAGTTTAAAAATGGCGTTGAAAATGAATGGGGGAACTTTATTGAACAAAGAGCTCAACCTTGCTACCAAGATAACTAATTTAGAAGAAAGAACTGAACATTTAGAGCAAGAATTTGAATCCATTGGACAAGCAGCAAAAGAATTGGCGAATGCTGTTAAATGTTATGTCGATAAAGTGGAAACAGAAAGAAAGGTAGAATCTAGAGACTAGGGCTCAAAACGAAAATTAGATCTAGCTCAATGAAATTATGAAAATATTTTACAAAAAAATAATTTGAAAGTCTTGGCAATAAGCATACCAACTAGAATCTACAACCGTGCGTTAACTCAATAACTGTGACTCTATATCGATCTACTTCTCAAAGTTCATGTAGACTTGCCTATTGCCCAATGAACTTTCAGTTTTAGGCTTAATCTATAGATCTACTAGATCTGTAAATTTGATAGAGACATCTTAAAACGGGATAACGTTTTTTTCATATTTATGTTTCTGTGTTTTTTTCCGCTCTATGTTTATTTATTTGCATCTGAATTAATCCTCTTCAAATGATCCTAAACTTTTCTTAAAATCCTAGATTGTTTAGGCCTAATTAGGCCTACCGAAAAGCGCTATATGTGATTAACGTTGCTTTTTTGATACAAATTTTTACATGTAGTTGCAGGCTCAGTGACAAAAACAACAAAACACTTGGATCCGTCAGTATTTCCTTAAGTTAATAAATGCACGTCCATTATTTTTGTATGTCCATGTTCCCCCGTCCTTCGTTAAACTGTCCGCTGTAGTTACAGACGACAGGCTAAATATGGTTTCTATAGGCCTAATCATCATACATGTACACACCTGTGTTTAAGACCACCTGCGAACAAAGACCACTATTGCAAAACCTGTCTGCAAAGACCACCAATTTTATCTCCCATCAGACCATTTTCAATGATATTTAATCTGTTAATAGAGACCACCTGTAAACAAAGACCACATTTTGCTGTTCCCATGGGTGGTCTTTACAGACAGGTTTGACTGTATTCGTAAGACGCGTGGCATATAAGTACTGAGAAAGATAGAAGTTATCAATGAAATAACTATCATACGCAGCTTTCCGTGCCTTTTAGCTGTCTGATCACATTGGATTGTCTCCCTTGAAAATGACCAGAAAATCGATATCGAGTTTCCAGCTCTACCAGTTTTGATCAATAGATTATATAGGGAAAATATTTTTATACGTAAATTTAAACACTTAATCTTAATACGAGAATATTTTAGCAGTTATGACAATATTCTTCAATTTCCTTTCTTTCATTTAGTGTAAAAATATTTATTCTAACTAAACATCTTCTTGCTTCCAATTTGATTTTAAAAGTATCGCCTTTTATTACATAGAACAAAGAGAAAAATGCGTAAAATTGTCCATTTCCAAAAAATTAGGGGCTAATAAATCATATTCTCCATGATGTGAACACATTTTAGCAGTTATGTCTGTTTTCTTGAATAAGTGAACAATATTATGGTGTTTTTATAATTTTATGTTAACCAGTCTTGCGTTTTCATTAAATGTAAACGAATGAAGTTTTGTGGGAATAATTGCTGTTTCCCATGATTCTACATTTTTACCAATTTGTATTAAAATCTATACTGTGATAGCAACTTAGGAGCAACAAGTACATTTAACATTTTAAAGTCTAAGTCTGAGTATCAGTCTTAAAATGTTTGTGAATACGGCCCCTGGTTGAATCTCGAGCATACAGATTATGTCAATCGACTGCATGAAATACTGCTTTCAAACGTTCTTAACCGAAAATAACACAACCAGAAATAGCGGACAGTCTTATATATATGCCGGTGAATGTTGTCGTGCACAATATATCTTTACAAATGCTTTATATCTTTCAGAGTTGGGATTTAATCGATTCTATCATGGAATGTGGATCGAACGCCTATGACATCTTCAATCACATAAAAATATTCTTCAATTTCTTGTTGTCAAAGATGGCGGGTTATGGGGCCGATATTACTGACGTGACTATGTTATGGCACTTGTACGACAAAGAAGGTGTACACGAGATGTTTCTGAAGGCCATCAAATCGTTTGGTTTTAAAGAAGTTGACGAAGATAACATCAGGTTACTGCTAGCTGTTGTATATAAACAGAATATTGATATGGAACGGGAATGTTCGACTCGGGACGAAGATGGGTCTAATACAGCCGAGCAAGACAATGCTGCATCATCTAATGAAGGAATAGCAGAGAATGATATTGATGAAGATAACTGTAGCAAATTGCTTGAAAATGATTTCATGAAATTAACGTTGGATTTGCACATAGTTAAAGTTTTGAAGTCTTTGCATTTGGATGCAACCTTGAGAAAGGTCATTAAAAGAGCGATCGCAATTGTCATTTATTTATTAAATGTTGGCAGAGATGACAAAATACTATCTATAGTACCTGAAAAGAATGTAGGAAAGTCAAGAGGAAAATGAAGATCATGGTAAACATGTTATGGATGCCTAATCGGTTTTCATTCCGCATAAGAAACAGTTGAACAAATTATGTAGCGCGTTGTTATTATAGATATAACTTTTCTTCACCAGCGAGTTCATCGTTCAGTTCTGGGACACACTTTCACAATGTCAATCCAGTGTTAAAATGTCCTCAGACACTGCAGCTGCGATTACTCGCTTGCTTATAAAAACCGAGTTGGATCACTATTAGTTCCACACACATAATTTCCGTTAGCTTTTGCAATAACACCATTGCATTTAATATGTAGACAGTGAATCAAACATTTTTGGACATGCAGCATGACCCATGTTTTACTGAAAAACATTACTTCTTAAAAGTACTGATGTCCATTTCTTCCTTGTTAGAAAATATACTGTACATATTTCAACCTCAATTGGCGAGTAACAAACATACACAGCACAAGTGTTTCTTGTGATATCCGCATATTTTGATACAATCAACATACAATCAACAACTTTGTTCACAGCTGACAATCAATATTCATCAATTTGTATATAAAAAAACAGAAATCACTTCAATTGAGCAAAATTCTCAGCATTATGATAAACGTGTCTTGTTTCATAGGCAACATTGTTAGATGTTCCTATCAGATAAATAAAACAACTACTATAATATTTTTGATTATGTTTATTCTTATATCTACTTCACAAGTACACAATGAAGGTTGAATACAAAATACAATGCATAGAGGTGAAAATGAACAATGCAGTATAACACCTGTATAACATAAATGAAAATTTAGCTGATGATGCACTTTTAATTTTTTTTTATACATATATTATATATTTTCTTGTAAAAATAAAATACATAGGTTGTATAAATGACCATCTTAAAAATACATACTTAAAACACATTACAATGTAATTAATGCTAACATTAATTTGCCCTAAAAAATTTAACAAAATGTTAATGTTGAGTCGACTACTTGAATTGCTTCATTTATATCTTCCAAAAATATTCTTAATAGCGAATGACTGACGAGACTTTACCTGAAGATGTTCGCACTTGAGTAGTATTACATGGTAACAAACTTATGCAGAAAGCATCACTCTTATACACATTGCATTCATACACAAAACACACATGATTAAACAGTAGTTTTCTAAAATAGATTCAGATCTTTACATAGTCAATTATACACAATTTTAAAGTTTTTAAAAACCATTTCAATTGCATTTCCCTGATAAATTTTAGGTCAACATCAACATTACATTCATGGATGTTAACATGCTTGAATATTCAAGAAAAGTAAAAATGATTTATATTATGTATAATGAAAGATGATTGGTTTGAATGATCATCACTAACTTGTATAAAAATTTGCAATGAGCGACACCAAGCCTGAACTTCTTCAGTAACATCTTATTCGCTAAAACGAAAGCAGAATACTAGTATGTATACACAACAAGACTGAATAGAAATGATATACAAAAGGTTAATACCATTTTTAACTTGCAACAATCAAATTCCTGAATATTCACTAGGATGGTGGACTGAATATACTGAACAGCAAAATTGGCATGTTTTGGTATCCCTATAATAATACCTACATGAGGATAATAGAGAAATATGTATCATAGAAAACAATGAATGAGCATATACATGTAGATGTAAATCATTGCAAAGAAAGCAAATTAAGGTTCAAGAGCATATGCGATATTACAGAACTTTGAATTCACTAAAATTGTTTGAACTACACATTTAGGCCCGGAGTACGTTATGTGGTCATATTTTGCCAGCGATTTGGCCCCAGTTTCTCCTAAACTTTGTTCCAAAATTTTTGTACATTCAAGACTGTTCTGGACTAACAACAAGTATGAATTTTGCCATCAGTCCAGAACATTCTCAAGCCTAACAATCACATACAAGAACCATTTTCACTTTCAAATCATGATATAGTATTTACATTACACCGAAACAAAGTCACAACCTTATGACTGTATATCATGCAAGATGTTTTTTTACATCAATCTTGTATGATATCAGTCAAACTATTACAGAGCAACTTATTTCAGTTTTATGCTTTTCATACTTCTATTTCAGATGATACTTTGCAAAGGGTTATGAACATGAATATATTTTACAGTCACTCAAAGATAACATGTTTGAGGTCTATAATGGCATACAGTCAATTCAGGGATATAGAATGGGCATTGGTTAAAATTCAACAGTAAAAATCATCAGCACACATAATCTACAGTTAAAACACTCTCAACACAGTAAAAGCATAAAAAGCTAAATGCACAAGAACAACTTTGGCTGAGATTTTTATCCATTTACAGTATAATGTACATAAGTTAGATTAAAACCAATCGACACTAGTTTGGCGGGAAAACCCATTTTAAAATTGAACATCTCGGGATACAAACAAGCACTGACAGCTAAATTGCAGAACCCCTTCATGAAAAAAATGAACCCGACAGCAGTAAATTACCAGACAGTGGCAGGCAGACATAGAAGTACATATACTGACAAAATCAAAAAGGAAAATTTGGGCAACAACACACACATTTCAATTCTAGTACAATACATAGCAATATACAGCAAACTAAAGAATTATGCCAGTTTTCCAGGTTTTAGAATCAAATCAATGTCTGTAGCTAATGAATATAAAAAGCCAGTTACTTTATCAATTTCTGCGTAATGTTGTACAAAGAACACAAACATTTAAAAAAAGGGTTATTTATGCCTATATAATCAACATTTTGACACATGAATATAAAGCCCGTACTGCTTAATTCAGCTTATTCAGCAACTCAGGCAGATAAAGTCCTCAACTTTCTGTTAATTATGTAACAAACAAACTACTGTTAAACAATTTTTTGAAGGCACAGAAAATGATAAAATCTTACAAATACACAAGTTACTACAACAATGAACGCATTATACTGACAGCATATGTGTTTGCTATGTCTGCACCAATGTATGCCGTCTTTACTGCATTCACTCACCAAACATGTGTTGTCCAAGTTGAAAATTTCATCAAATTTTAGAAAAATTAAAACAGATTATATATGTAAATCATACTAATTATATATCATAAACATCAACAGAGTATTGTTGTTACAAGGCACTTAATATAATTAAACCACACAATGTCAAAACTTAAGCATACAATCAATAACATATATACGTATGGGAGTCTTTCTTTACTTTAATATTGCATTTGAACATTACAATTCAGTAGAAAAATTCATCACACGTCCATTTTGGTAAATAATTCTGTCAAGATGACTAAAAAACAATTCATTAAAAATATTTCAATCTAAAAATATGTCAATAAGATGCATGGTTGATATTCAAACACAACTGTCAATATGTGGTAAATATATCAAGACTAGAGAGAAATTTATCGTTCAACAGCTGGTAACTCGAGACTTAAAGCAGTCATGTGTAGCATTTACCACTCAGAATCCATACTCTTCAAAAAAGCATCAATAGAGGTATGAAACTATGTACAATTAAAAATGAAGTTAAAAAGTCATCATGATACAAGTATGAAAATTCATCCACACAAATTAGGAAACATGACATATTACAATGGATGAAAACAATAACGGTTAGTGGATGAGCCCTGTTTATAACCTATGTATGAAATCTGCTGCCTTTCGGTTCTGACAAGATTTTACTGTGTGTATGTTTCATTTTGTTGAAACCAGCGTAGTCAGCCAAGTCCAAATTCCTATGAAAAACGCTGTGATTGATGACCAAACTTTCTCAAAGCTGAAAAAATTCAAATACAAAATTAAGAAATTATACGAGAAGAAACATAGTTTCTCACGTGGAATCGTCTAACAAGTGTACATTTTACAACATTATGAATAATGACAACCTTATTATATTTCAAGAAATATCCAATTGTGAGTCAACAGAAGTTGCATGTTCTCTCTCAGAGTATTTAAAAATATTTGGGTGACATAATAAGTATAAACTTATTTTTTCATCATACTTTGCTACAAAAGGTAATTTAAAGACATAGAATTCATAAAATCACCAAATGTTACCCTTCAACTTTGTCTTATTGTCACATTCTTGCTCACTTCTACAAAAAATTCAGTTTGAAACAGTCCATATACTGTACAACTGGAGTTTTTTCTCCAGACAACGATAATTAGTGGGAAAAATTGTCTTTTGCACCTATTTATGGATGTTGAAGTTACTAATTGGATTAGATGTCTGTTTGCTTGACCATACCCTGTAGCTACGGACAACTATCAACACTGTTTTAAATTGGTCTCATATTTGAGTATATACATGATTTTTTAAACTTAAATAAATTTTCTGGCAGCCTGCGAATTCAGGCTCTGTCCGACAATGAAATAAATGAATAACATAAACTTACTCTACGTTACGTTCCAATAGAAAACTCAGCACAATAATTGAGATTGTACCAATTACAATGATAGCTGGATAATCGGAACGCAGGCATCCCCTGAAACAATCCTGTACTTTTCTCATAGGTGCACAACAAATGTTCATCCATGAGCAACTCTTCTCTTGTGCCTGAGAGCTTGACTGTGAGTTAGCTGTGGAGGACCGATACTCCGACACACGTGAGACATGTGTTTGTTCAATCTCAGGATTGTAAACAGTTTTCTGAAGAAAAAAAATGGAATAATCAAAGTTCTCAAATTCATTGATACAAGTCAAATTATCAAAAAATGTAAGATAATTCCAGACAGACTATTTCATGTAAAACATCCTAACTAAAAAAGAAACTTGGTCAAAGTTCTGTTTCATTAATAGTTTGTTACCTGTAGTGTAAGTTCTCGAAACAATTTCCATTTTAATAAGTTCAATTAAATTCACACTGGGCAGAACCGTACTACCAATGCATAGCAAACATTGGCCCCACAATAAATAAAAGCCACACAGATACATTTCCTAAAAGCCACACGATACAAGTTCAACTGGAATTATTTACTGTGTTCAGTCTATTTTTAGTTGTACCAACAAGGTACATTCTACCAAAGTGGGCAATGGAACTCAACCACTATCATGACTAGTAGCATGAAACCATTATAAACCAAAGGACATCAGTGCTTGGGATTTTAGTGATTATTTGATATGGGATGTTAGAAAATATTGGGGTTTAGTGTCACACTCCACACTCAGACTAAATAATCATTTAAATGAATCCTAAATTTCTACGAAAATTTAAAGAATATTTAGCAAACATTTAACATTATCATACTTTTTTCATACTCAATATGATTAAATATTGTGAATCACTATCAGAGTCATAAGAGCAAATTTTGTAATTTGAGATGCAAGTGTATTTTATGTCTTTTATAATCATTGACCAGTCCAAGTCTACATTTCTTCTCAGCATTCTGAATCAATTGTGCTAAAGGTATCATAGCCATGGGGACATGTTTTAAAATTATTTAGTTCTTTGCTGCAAATAAAATGTAGAATTTTCCAAGAATAACCAGACTAAATTCTTTCCACTAATAGCCAAAAAATGCTAAAATCTGCAGTATCCATACTTGTACTCCATACTAACAAACATTTTTTACCGTAACAGTTTCTGAGGTTTTCTCAAATATTCCTGCAGAATTTGAAACAACTTCTGTCTTAGTTTCTTCAACTGTTGGTGTTTTTACTGTCGTAGTAGTTGTAGTAGTTCGTGTAGATTTTCGAGCTGGTGATGCACTCTTCTTTCCGCGTGTACGACTACTTGACCTGCTGCGGCTTCGAGATCGACTCCTAGATTTTGATTTTCTAGTAGTCTTTTTCGGCTTTTTCTGTTGGGTTGTCTGTAAAAATTGAGAGCAATTTGAATGGCGATTCACACATAACTTTATTTCAATAGCTAAATTTAATATGAAATTGAGTATAATAATTAACACACAGAAAGTTAATAAAAGGTAACATATTAATGAGGCCTACTTGCTAACCCAAAACATTTCAATGCACTTATTCTAAGCAGTTGAACAATTACAAGAAATAAAAAGTAACAACAGTCTTTGAAATGGCAAGCAAGTTCAGCAAACAGAAGTCATTTTCCAAAGTTACATAAAAGGGAGTTAACTGAACAATGGCCATCAGTACTCAAATGTACTCAATATATTGTATCGAAATCTAATGGACAAACAAAAAGTGACAAACAAGCAACTTACAATTGACTTTTTGCGGAAGTCTGCAATAGCCTTTACTGCATTGGACAAGTTCTTCAAAGGTTCCCATGAATCTTGTTCTGGGCCAAAAGTTTTCCATCGCACAAGGTACTCAAGTCCTTTCCGGGAGGAAGACCTTTCCCCAATGATTTCACCAACCTAGAACAAAAATTACATAATAACATTCAGCTTAAACCAGGCTTTCCAGCAGCTTCTGAAAAAAATAGTAATAATGCTAATTTTATTCTAAGCAAATTTTAGGGCTAAAATAAGGATTTACAGGACTCCATTCTAATAAGGGCTTTTTCAGGAACCACTTACCTCTGAAAAGTTAAGACAATATCAAGTCACACATAATGACATATATATATATATAGGAAGTCACAGTATGTTTAGCTGAGGTGCATTTTTTAGAGGTAGGAAAAATAGAATGCTACCTAGCACTACGTAGGGAAAGTAGCGGTGCCGTTTCTTAAACGTAGAAAAAGAAGCCCCCATCTTCAGATAGGAAGTGTATTCTGACAGTGCTAGCTTTGCTGAACGAAATGGCGTCCATGCAGAACAGTGTCGTCTAGCAAGCGCTTTTTAGACAGCTACCTTAGCTATTTATTCTTGCTTACTTCCCCTACCTCTAAAAAACGCATCTCAGTGCTCAACAGTCTTCAGCTGGCCTCGATTGTGTATTAAAAAATCAAATCTTTGCACACCAGCGACAGCCAGTGCCAAGCTGAAGCCGACCATCCACAGGCAAACTATATGAAAAGCCAGTTATAACAGGCCTTTTTCTTTAGTTCCCATGGGTCCGACTATCGGGACCCATTCCCAAAGCCAAATATATGTTTTTTCCCCAATCAGAAGCACCTACGAAAAATCGTCTACGGCAGCTACCCCGTATATTATTACCGTTGAGTCACGAAATAAACAGAAAAAATGCATTGGACATTCTTGGATTTCATCGTTGATTCCAAATAAACAAACTGAGTCCAAAAGAAAAATGCCTAAAAATAGTATTACTGCATCAAAATAAGAAAGCAAGATCTAATGGATCATAAACGATTGATTCCATGTTTGAGACGGCGTCTGTCAGAACTCTCACTGTGAGTCGGATGGTTATTCAACTTATTTATGCTGGCGATGAATATTGCACTGATCAAATCCCTCAATCATATGGAGTGCGCTTTGTAAAGTTTGTTTTTAATAAATATTCCGAATCACGTTAGTTTATTTTACATTTTGAAGACAAACTTTTCTGATAGATTGCTGTCAATGATAATTGGCTGTTGGATTGACCTATAAAATAAACACGACCCTACAAAACTTATTTCAAATTTTGACATTTTTGAGTTAATAAGTTACATGTAAAGTGAAAGTAAAATAACAAAATAATGAATGGACATGTACACGTTTGTTTTATATAAAACTTTGATAAGAAAGCCTGTTGGCAGTTAGGGTTAGGGGGTTACTTTGTTTTATATAAAACTTAGATAAGAAAGCCTGTTGGGGGGTTAGGGGGTTAGTTTGTTTTGTATAAAACTTAGAGTGAGATAAGAAAGCCTGTTCTTTTCATTATGAAAATTCCCAAAATTTGAGTTGAAGCGATTAAATTTCATCACAAATTTATCCAGGGTCTTTTTGCCAAAATGGACAGAAAAAGGTCTGCACGGTTTCAATACAATTTAGATATAAACAAGAAAAGTAATTCTATCTCAGTCATGGCGAATACCCATCGGTCAGTCGGACCTGACCGATAAAAACCGACCAGGTCCGATACAGAATGCCTGTGCGTCGGTCCGTATGTCCGACACGGAACGGTACGGGTCGTACGGGTTTTATAACATCCATTGCTGTTTACACAATGCGGTCTTCTTACGCGCACCAATTGTCTGTACTTTCGGACATTTGAACTTTGATTGTGTCGTCAAAAAGGCATTTCAGAAGTGAATGTGAAAGTAAATAATAATTTTTAACTGTTATTTAACGAAATACGCCAATTATTTGCACATTTGTGTTTGATTTGTTTACTTTCACTTTGAAATGAGCGGTAATTTTCGGCCCGTAATTTTTAACAACATGTTTTCGGACCGACAAGTTTGCATTCGGTCCGACAAGTTTAACAAGGTTGTCAGACCAAATGACTGACAAGTCTTGGAAGTCATTCGCCATGACTGCTATCTCAATCAATATTTAGATGGAAAAGAAACATGAAAATAGGTCGTTTTTATGATTTTAGTCACTTTTTGAGGAATTTCAGCAAAATTAAAAAGCCTGATAGTTCAATATTAGTAAGTTAATACATGATAATTAAGGGGATGTTTTTGAGGACATTGAGACGAAGCCCGAAAAACGTGGGGCGTTTTGACTTGGTGACGTCTATTACCGTCATTAGTTTTCGCGACCACCAATATCACCCCACACACCAAGCAAACAATGAAAATTATTAGCATTTTTACATCAAATACAAAATTGTGTCAGTGAACAACGAAATGTAGCGGAAATTGATAGCGAAAGTACCAAATATATCAAGCAGCAACATTGACCTCAGAATTTCAAACCGGGACATTTTTCTGAACACAATGTGAGCAATCTACAGAATAATGTTACTGTTGAACCACACAAATAATACAAAACGCGAATGAATATTGATATTAATTAAAACAGAACCATCATATACTGAAATTAATGACGTGATCAGTATAAAAACTGACCTCGATCTCTGCTTCGCTGTCAGACATTTTTAAATTTTCCACACTCCCATGAGGCATTGCGGCAGCGTTTTCGATTGTCGTAAACTTGCTTAATATCAAAGCACTGAAAGTGCTGTCAGCAAGGGATTCACTGTAGATCACAGACGACACTTAATATAGGAGTTGAACACAAAATATTGTATACAAAGAAATGGTATAGTCAGAAGGATGGATCATCATCATGTCAAACTCGACAATATGTCCCAGAAATGGCAGGATTACGCGATTGACAACTGTCAACTCGATGCACTTTCTGTACAAGTTACACGAATCATTAATTAATTAGTTTTCATTGTAATATGAAGAACCGATAACACAGTGTTTGTTTCTATGTGACTGTTCAAACACATCTTATCTGCGCACAGTAGTTCACGTATTTTCTCCGTTTTCGTGCGTCTTCGTGGACGCCAATATTGTGTTCACTACATCACGGACTTGTAATGTCCGTGCTATTGATGATACTTTCTCAAGTGTTTTCCAAAATCATTTTACTATCTGAATGTTTAAACAAAGTTCGTATTTGTTTATCAGTTTGTGTTTGTTTCTTTCGTGTTACATCGCCATTACATTATGGTTGTATTTGTGCTATGTTAATAATACTTATCCGAAGCTATGTGGTTTGCAGTCTGTTTGATTATCTATACGTTATATAAGCTTTAGAAGTAGGCATGATTTTGCATGTCTATGTTCACTGATGTTGCGACGTTCGGTCAAATGTATACTCGTTTCGTTTGTTCATTTGTTTTCATCGGGTTTTACACCGTTTTTCAACAATTGTCCAGTCATAGATACGGCGGCGAATATCGTTTTCAGTGTGTTTCAATTAAATACGGCGGTCAATAAATAAGTGTTGCTGGGTTTCAAATTCGTTCGAACGCATCATTCAGCCAACAAGTGACAATTTTTCACAAGCTAAGTTTGATACCAGAAAGGAAGTTCCTTTGCTTGGTAAAGGCAGTGGATTAAAGCTCTTCGTTTGTCGGTAATGTGATACATATATGTACATGACAAGATATGTTTATTTAGAACGATTGAAGTGTTTGTTGCTCCCTACGTATTCGGAGCGTCTACATGTATATCGTATCTACTTACTGTCTAGTTGATCTTGTCACGAAACCTGTGCAAGTCGTTATCCAAAATCATAAATGGGGTCATACTATATATGGTATTTCTTAGGGCAAATTGCACGGGATTTTCGTGTGTAGCTAGTCACGTGGTCTAAGTCGGATTGATATCTCATGGAGTTGTCTAGACAAGGTTGGATCACCAGTTGATAAAGCTCGAGATTGTTTATTTACTTTTACATGATCACATGATTCTTATGGTGCGTGTGGTAGGAACTCCACGTGGTATCCATGGCAACATGCCGAACGGTACAGTGTAGAAATACTGACCAACATTGTGTTATTGCGATGAGGTCTTATTTCATACTGGATGGAATTTGATAGAAATAGCAGTTTCTAAAATATGGATTACTAAGTTTGCATTGAAGTGATAGCTAGTGTGTTTGCACGCCTACGAATATGCTGTAACAGGAGCCGTTTCAACCCAGGTTCTGGTCGTGTTTTTGATCTTGTAATTGTTTTTCTACTGTCTAAATTAATAATACCAATAAAGGGTAAGGAAGTGATGGAACTTTATTTTATGAACAATTATTATGCTGAATTATCCTTTATCACATGTATGGTTTATGGTTACAAAATACTAAGAATGGATTTTATAGGTAATAATATAAATTGAATTAATGGTGCGAACATGCAACTCTCAAGATATAATAGACTAGAATGAAAGGTTCAAACATTACCGATAAAAAATAATAACTAACATAAAATGACCAGTCAAACGACAAATATTGATAGTCTGGAGACAATGGCAAAGATTGGTCAGATTCAATGTCTTATATATAGGAAAACTTCCCGCCAAATACTGGATTTTGTTCATGACGCACGCAATACACTAATTACTATGAAACATGAAAATACTAATATACAGACGTTGGAGAACTGGAAAAACTGGTATTACTTGATATAAAGACTGACTGAAAAGCATGCATTAATTGATATGTTTAGATAACTAGGACTATTGGGCATTAAATCAGGAAAGGCCATAAAATTATTGGTTTTAATACTGAAGGATGTAAAATGAGGTATACAGAATAAACCATTCCTGCTACAATGCTATCTACAAATTAATATATTTTCAACTAGACGCTATATGATTAATGGTTTGATCTTTCAAAAGTTTGTGATAAAATGTTTCGTGGTGATCTGAATGTACGATAATATACATCGCTGATCACGTCTGGTAATTAAAGGACGTCTGACTCGAGGCCGCCTAACATGGAGTTACGGACGATCTTTGGCGGAAAAGAACGAGTTACTGCAATCTGATTGGTCGACATGGTGTGAAGTCGCCATATTTCAAACAGGCAATGGATGTATGTGGCTACAGCTTCTCGATTGAATTGGTAAGTTTTACGGAAACATTTGTGCATATTTCATGTTCATTTTTATCCATATTTGTGTATCACAGTTGACATTGTTGTTTATGGCTGGATCCGACGCTGTAACTTTAAAAAATATATTAAAATGGCGTCGTGAGTGATTCCAGTTTTTCAAAGATCTATTCGTTGTAACTTTTATAAATTTGCTGGAGAGTGAATACAGAATTTTTCTTTAAAGTGTTCGTATTACTGATTTTAACTGATCATACAATTTGCTCCTTCAATATTACATAAACAAAATAATGAAAACTTCATAAATGTCGACAAGCTAGAACAGTTCAACTATGTGTATCAGGCGCGTATCCAAGCATACGCACGTACGCCAATGCGTACAATTCGTAAAAAAAGTGAAAAAATAAAAGTTCCAAAAATGCAATAAAAGCTGGCGAGACTTTGTGATTAATTTTTCGGTTAACGTGAGTAGCGTATGAATTAGACTTCGATATTTTATTCGATTTAAAGTGATTGTGTTTGTTTCCTAAAATTGTTAATAAACATGTAAGTAGTATTCTAATGACAAAGAAAATGCCATATTAACACTGAAAGATAGCATGAAAACGCACCATTTGCTCATAATTACCTAATTTTCTTGGGGGAGGCCTCTAAACCCCACCGGCGGGAGGGGCCCCTAAAACATTTTTACCATTGATATCCCTAAAAATCATGTAATGCTGGCAAGTACCTATATTAAAATATCTATTTTTTTGTACTTTCAGGGTATAAACTTGTGAGACACGTAAACCATTGAACTGTGGAATTCTATGAACTGTGTAATGCTATGTTACATATGAACCAGTAAACGTAATTCTATGAACCGTGTAACATTATGTAAATAAGTGTGAAAATATTTGCGCAACGTTTGGTCAAACAGGCGTCCAAGACGTGTACTGTCGGTATAGAGGATCAAATGTTCTGATGTGAACTGAATATCATTTATGCACGTTTGGAGTAAGATTTGTGCTGTGCGGACTAACATGGTCGTTCTACGTGGATCTGACACTTTATACATATACATATACTCAGATAATTTGAGGATCAAACCTAGATAATTTGAGGATCAAACCTACTGGTCCTACATACATGGCCAGTTGGAGAACGAGAGAAAGTTTCTGAGGAAGAGGAGAGGAATTCTTTTTTGAAGATTAGGACATTTTTGTACATGTGTGTAATGTTTAAAGATTAGGACTTTTGTGAAAATACGTGCAATGTTTGAATATTAGGACAGTTTTCGAGTGAAAATGCAATTATTTATTTTGAATTATCAGTTTCATTGGTGCTAACACGGACATATAAACCATATATGTCCGTGGTGCTATTTGTCAGACAGATTGATATTGTCATACAGTCAACAGACACGTGAGTACACATATATCGATAGATAAACATAAACTCCAGTTACAATTTATGCATAATACATGTTTATGTTTTAAGTGCAACTGTAGCAATTGTAATGTTATTTTTTGATAATTGCTTACAGTAACTGCAGTTTGTGTTAATTATAAATGGATAACATGTCTTTCAGTGTATATTCAGTTGGACCTCGTTTATTCGACAACCTTCTATCCGAAAACTTGGTATTATCCTAAAAAAATAAAAGTCCTGATGTATCTTATTATATTCATCTAATGAAAATGGGTTTTTGAAACCCATGTATTATTCTGCATTATTTCCAGACCTGATTAATTCGAATGAACGAGGTTCGACTGTATATTGTTAGAATATTAGTGAGTTCACTTTTGCATAATCATACTAACATCACATTTAGTTGGTGGCGGTATTCTGTTACCTATTTCTCATCTTTCCTGTCTGTAAACTTATCTTTCATGTTACAGTTCTTCCATTCAAATTTTTAAAAATTGGTAAATGCCGAGTTGAAATTCGCCTTTGAAGTAGTTGTATGACCATAGAGCAAATTTTCATTTTTATGTAAAAATTTCCTTATAAATATTCGCTGCTTTGTCTTCCGAGATCTTATTTGATCCTCATATTTTAAGTTATTATTTGAGTAATATTCGGGTTTGCAATACTAGTCTGACTCTGAAACAATATTGCTGCCATTTGTTTGCAATTTCTGCCAATAATGGTTCATATATTGTGTTTGCATATAAGTGTTTGTGATGCAAATGTTTGTAGGTTAGGACATTTGTGAACATTCGTGCAATGTTTGAAGATTATGACATTTGCGTATATCTGTGCAATGTTTGAAGATTAGGACATTTGTGGTAACATCCGTGCAATGTTTGAAGATTAGGACATCTGACGATCGAATTTGGTTAACATTGTGGCAGTTATTATTCTATTTTGAATTGTAACTTCATTGGTGCTAATGGTCAACCAGATTGATTTTGGCATACAGTCAACAGACACGTGAGTACACACATTTTGCCAGATAAACATAAATTGCAGTTACAATTTATGTATAATACATGTATATGTTTTCAGTGCAAGTTTAGCAATGTTAATGCTATTTTGTTATAACAGCTTACAGTAACTGCAGTTTGTGTTATTCTAAAATGGATAACATGTATTTCATTGTATATATACTCTGTACATTTACAACGCACAGTTTGAGACCTGCAAACTATTTGTAAAGCGTCATTTTATTGCGTTTTGAAACTTATTTTATATGAAAACTCCCAATATTTGCAATGAAATATATCGTATATGTTGGAAATAAACATGAAATTATACAATGCATAGTTATTTTCTAGTATCTCTATGTAAGTGCACAGAACACTGTTTTATATGTACTGAATAATATAGTGTTAGAATATTAGAGATTTCACTTTTGCATGATTTAACAACATAACATTTAGTTGGTGATTTAGATTAAGACATTTGTGTATATCTGTGCTATGTTTGAAGATTGAGATATTTGTGTATATCTGTGCTATATTTGTTTGAAGATTAAGATATTTGTGCACATCTGTGCTATGTTTGGAGATTGAGATATTTGTGCACATCTATGCTATGTTTGAAGATTTAGATATTTGTGCACAGCTGTGCTATGTTTGAAGATTGATGTATTTGTGCACATCTGTGCTATGTTTGAAGATTGAGGTATTTGTGCACATCTGTGCTATGTTTGAGGATTAAGACACACAATAATATAAATATAATATAATATAGGATGCACATAGCGTAATCAGATGTATATATGACATCTGTCACATGACTTTATAGTAAAGCTACCAACAAACAAACTGGACCCCGTTTGAACCGGATAAACTTGAAACCAGTGAAAATGTCCGGCTTAAAGTGATTTCGCCAGTTTGTATTTGTGTTCTTCAGAGATCAATTTTCATTTATAGGGAACTGGACACAATTTCAGGCAAGTACATGCTATTTAAAATAATGGAGTTATTTGAGTATTAAATTTTATCATTTTGAATGTAAATTTGTTATTATAAGTACATGTCATGAAAATTGTCTTGTTTGTAAGTGCATTGCAGAGTATCATTTTGAATGTAAATTTGTTATTATAAGTACATGTCATGAAAATTGTCTTGTTTGTAAGTGCATTGCAGAGTTGTTGTACACAGCAGAGGTAATTGATGGTGATATAAATTCTTTATCGCTTAAATATGCGTCTGGCAAGTCTATACGTAAAATATTTGAACGGCCTTCATCTAGTGTTGTTGCTACATCGGCTAAGATGTCTTTATAATATGAACAATTGCAATGTAATACAGATTCAGAAAATGTAATTTTATCATGTTACGCATGGACATGATTAATTAAGAAGTCTGTTTAAAATTGATTATTACATTACTCCAGGATTTCCTGTCTATGAACGTATAATATAGATGGTTTATTAACTGACAGGAAGTTCATACTATAAAAAGGTTTTATTACCGGCGGGAGGGGCCCCCTCCCACACATAGGCCTACCCACCACTCAGTGTTGCTGCTTGTTTCGCACCTACGATACTTGGCGTACACTTCAAAATCATGGTTTATATGTCCGTGATATCAAGTATGAAATCCATTGAGAATGATTGGACTTCCATTGGCTAATATCATATAATTATGATGTAGTTAAGGAATATATAACCTGAGAAGAAGATATCTTTTAATTTTTGAAGTGCATATATGCCTTGAATAGTGGTAAAAAATTCAAATTTATAATTTTCAGGTGCCTGGATTATCACTGGGTACAAGAGCCATGAGTTCATATAAACATGAAAACAAGGAGAGAAGTACAAACCAGTGGCTGTTGTACTTGAGACTTTAATAGTACCAAACAGTTGACTACAAGGAAAAAA
This sequence comes from Mactromeris polynyma, assembly GCA_032209605.1. NCBI lineage: Eukaryota > Metazoa > Mollusca > Bivalvia > Venerida > Mactridae > Mactromeris > Mactromeris polynyma. The sequence continues at coordinate 1,045,519 of JASFXZ010000063.1, read as the reverse complement.
AGATTTGTACCAAAGGTTAGTGTCTTGTCATTCTGTAGGCTTATCAAATGTTTGCAGCTTCTGGGCTTTTTTGAAGTTTTGGGAGAGGTCCCATCACAGGCCTTTTTCTATAATTCACACAGGTCAGACTATCTGACCCATTCCCAAAGCCAAATATATGGGTTTTTTCCCAATCAGAAGCACTTACGAAAAATCGTCGACCGGAGCTTCCTGGTATGTCTTGAAGCTCTTCGATTAACTCTGGCCATTATTGTCCTTTGTGCCATAAATGTTTGTGGTTCTGAGAGTTTATTTTTCCCTCAAATCATTCATATATTAATAGCAATTAAAGAAAGCTCATGATCACTGCAGCAAACTCAAAAATGTATTTGATAACATGCAAGTTATGACAACACTACTAAGCATGTTCAGCAAAATTCTCCCAATCTACCTCTCCAGTTCAGTAAGTTTATTCCATCTTAAACAATTCGCGTTTCAGGTGTCTGCCTGGTGAGCAAGTACTTCCGGGACGTTGTACCCTAGAAGTAGTTGAAGTCCCAGATTTAAGGCTGTCTCTGGCTGTACTGATTCAATGTCAGCTGTATTTATTGTTACTGTGTAACTTTTGTGTCACTGATCACTGTTTTTCTCTTTGTTTTGCAGGACTAAATTTTTGCATGGAAGGATTTAAAAAGTGCACCAGTTCGGCAATGTTGACAGTTGTGTATTGAAAATTTGGACAGTGACTGTATACATTGAATGATAGCAGAAAAGATCCTAGTTGATGTTGGTGTTTTCTTGGTGTGGATTTACTGTGATAGTGTTGTGTTTGAAAACTAGAGATTGCATATAAGCTGGGCCTATGTTGTGGAGTTCACAATTCCAGTGCGAAACTTATACTTTTACTATAGAATAAAGAGGGTGAAAAAGCACCGGGCCGACACCTTCAGACGACATCAACACAACACCTTCAGAGGACATCAACATAAAACTTTCAGACGACAACAACAAGACACCTTCTGACGACATCAACACGACACCTTCAGGCGACATCAACACGACACCTTCAGACGACATCAACACGACCCCTTCAGAGGACATCAACACGACACCTTCAGGCGACATCAACACGACCCCTTCAGAGGACATCAACAGGACACCTTCAGACGACATCACTACGACACCTTCAGACGACATCAACACGTCATCAGCTTACACAGGTACTTATAACAACTAAATTTATCTTTGTTTGAGGAGCTCAGTCCTATATCAATCAAAATGAACTAGATTCGGCACATTTGATAGATAGATGGAACGGATTCACTGAACACGTTAGAGATTTGTTTATGTGATGACATCATTAAACATATTTATCGATGACAATCTTTTGAAGAAAGGTTTTTTTTTTATTTATTTTTTACAATTACACTTGATATTAACGAATTGTTAGAAATAATAAAAAAATAGGATTTTTTTTTATAGATCTATAATTTAAAAAAAATCAATTTGTAAATAGGGCTACTTTTTCGGCTCATTAATTTAGCAAAGCCTAATTACTTTCGGGACGCTGATGTCAATATTAATTAGGTCAAACTAATTATATGTTTTAACCTTATTATGTTGGGTATGTGATGAAAAGAATATTAAATTTGGGTTGTTTAGTATTAAATTGATCAAACTATATGTAATGAATAAAAAGAATATGAAGCTTGCCAGTGGCTCGCTTTGTATCATTTTATTTAACTTGTTCAATAAATTTAATACTAATATTCAATATCCTCTATATAACCAATCCAAATAACCATAAGATTAGCAATCAAAACCGAACCAAGTCGCATGTTTCATTGCAGCCCTTATTTCAATTGGGAATTTTGGTTGTGATTGGGAGGATAGGAACCTGTTTGACATGGGAATGGGGCTGTAGTTTTCCCCCTTAATGGTCTGCTGGAAAGCGCTGAGATTATCATGAAACATTGTTTATTGGTGTGCATGTGACAACACGTATGTTCTATATTGTTGATGGTCATAAAATAAGTTGGAGTCAACTTAAAGCAAATTATTATACCTCACCTGATTTGTCCATGCAAAATTTGCATAAACGCGCTATAAGCAAATCCTTAATGTTACCTTGTGACGTAACGTTTTTACCCTGTGACACCCACTGTGCAGATTTAAGAATAGACAACTGGAATTTCCTATAGTACTGTAATGTTTTTGTTTTGTGATCTTTATGGTGATTGTGGGTGCTTTGTGTTGGTTTTGTGTGTTTGAGTTTATAGCTGGTTTCTCTCGGGAGAACGGGAGCCAGTGGGAATGTATGAAAGTGGAGAAAACGCGGGTAATTGGGGAGTTGGTAATTGGCAGTCAAGGTGGTTAGATCGATGAGATGTGTAAGTAGGGGAAAGAGGGAGTCTGAGTGCTTAGCAGTTGAGATGGTTTGGTCGAAATTATGAAAAAAGTTGTATATAAGATGTTTTTGAGCTGGGACTTGGTGGAATAATATTAAAGTGGAACCACAGACGTGCTGCTAGGGCACAGATATACATGCTGTCCTAGTTCAGAAGTGCTGAATCCACTAAATACATAATTCATATGTCCGGTCGCGTCTAGTTGGTTAATAGGGGTATGTGGTTTTTTAGAATAAAGTTGGTTGGTTTGTTGATTTGTTGAAACTGGTGGTGTGAAGCAGTGTTGTGTGTTGGTCTGGTGTTGGTTCGAAACGCGTGTAGGGTTAATCATCGTTTGAGGACAGATTCGGGAGGCTGTGATTTTGTAATTTATTTATTGATTTTTATCTTTTAGGATCCATGAATGTCCGTCCGTCATCATGGATTTTGTTCAAATTTCACAGGAATCATCCTTGGGTGGGCCTTTTTCAAAGTGGCATAAATCGTTCCGGTCCGCTGCATAAGTAGCCCACAGGAACTAAAAATAGATTTTAAAAGTGTAAACTTCTACTTGTCCCAAACCATAAGGTCTAGAGCTTTGATATGTGATGTGTCTTGTGGTCCTCTTACAAGATTGCATAAATTATTAAGTTCCGTCAAAAAAGATGGCTGCCCGGGGCGTGGCCGTGTTCTTATATGTATAAAGTGTAAACTATAAATGACATTTCCTCCTAAACCACTTAATAAATTTTGATCAAATTTTGCAGAAATGATCCTTAGGTGGTCCACCTTCGGTGGTTTCAATTATTTTTTGTAAATGTGAATTATTATTTCGTAAATACGAATTCTTATTTCGTAAATACAAATTTTTTTTTTGTTAATACAAATTATTATTTTGTAAAAACGAATTATTAATTCATAAATACGAAATAGAATTTAATAAAAACAAATTATGTTTCCGAAAAAACGAATTATTATTTCGTCTAAACAACTTATTTTTTTGTAAATATGAATTATTATTTCGTAAATACGAATGGCAGTGTACTCAGGTGAGCGATATAGGGCCATCATGGCCCTCTTGTTATTGATTATTGTCTGGGCCCTAATTATTTGTTAATCATTTATTTAAAGGAAATACCTACCCGGTAATTCAGTTTGTTTAATGAGTAAGCTAAGTAGCTTGAGAACAATTCTAAATCAGTCGTTTAAAATCGGATCTATAGTCTGAAGTACATTAAAGTACTTATCTAAGTAGTAGAAAGATTCTTTAAATATATTGTCTAAACTTGCTCAGCACGTTACAGTACGAGTCAATATGCACTTAAAAAATAGGGTACAACAAAGCGCTTGTAATGTTTGCAAATGACATTATCTGTCAGCTTTGGCAGATTCAGTTCTTTCAAAAACATGGCTTCCAAAAACGATTTGCTTTTATGTCAGAGTTGGATTTAGATGAATGTAAAGACTCTGCAAGCTTGACATTAGATTATTCACGTTAACATTATATGCTATATTCTCCATGGGATCTGATACATGTATTAATAAATTAGCAAATGAATCAGTTAGTAAATCAGTCAAATGAAATCAATCATTTGGTTGATCAGAAATCAATCAGTTGATTGGTCAAGCAATCAGATAAATCACTATGTTACAAGTTTATTAACATGGATGTGTGAGTTCACGACTCGTCTCATTCGGAACTCCTCGGCATTATAGGCTCTGCCGAATACCGCCAAGAAGTTAAGATTGATGCAGTCTCAAACGCAGTGATCTCCCCTTACAGGTCTCGGAGTATTTGTAGTACAATGTATATCATAATTGAATGACATTTAGGCATTTTTTATGTTGTACAACAAAATTTAACCTAGAGAGTGCAACCAATTTGCAAACTTCAAGTTGCGCCGACCATCTTTTTTAAAGATATTTCTTGTTAAACATGGTTTTGGAGATTACCTTGCTGAAGACGGCAAGAGGATGTTTAGTTGACAGACTCATTTGCTGAAAGTGTGATCTGGTGGTCTGGTATCACTGGTGCATCATCACAAACTAGGTCACTACGTCAAATTATAGTAAAACCTTGTTAACACTCCAGAGGTCACAATTGTGACTTGATTTACATGAGACATAGTCAAAATGTTTGTCTTAATAAAATGCAAGTCCAGTGTGGTACTGGGTCATGTTGGGTCAAAAAGTAGGTCACAAGGTCAAATTATTTAAAGGCTTCTGAAGCCATGATGGGAAAGGTCCGTAGTCGATTGGGAACAGGTCCGTTTACCGCCCGCCTCTGAGATTTACCTACACCGGGCAATTGGGCAGTGGTTAATGCCGATCCCTGGAGCCTGTAAATTACTTCAATGTAAATCAAAGTGCTGAAAGCATTGGAAGACTGTCAGCTTGATCAGCTCTTAATGGGTGGCTCGACTAGAGACTTGGTAGTACCTGGAGCTTGGCAGACCTGTCAGGCAAAGTGTCATAGAGCAAATCAATGGCTTAAGTCAGCAGATTTATACTGAAATATGTCGTAATTCTGACTCAAAAACCTAAACAGGTTTCATATTCAGTCTGTTTCTGATATATTGTGAAAATGATTCCAACAACTATTATGTCGCTTGGTAATTGCATAAGTGGCAGAATCAAGTGACGACTTGAGTAACCTTTATACGTAGATTTTGCTATAATTGACTAAGGCTATCCGCAAGCTACATATAAACTCAATACCTAATACATCAGATAAGTTTTTGTTATAATTTGCTGTGGCTATCTCCAAACTTCATATGTACCATATTATACAATGTTTAATTCAAGCATATTAGGAGTGTCTCCAGAAATTATTCTCCTATACATATGCCTATCCTCTCTTTTCTTGCCATTACATATATTTAATATATAAACATACACAATTAATATAGTCTTAAGTATTGTTTAAATAGGTACATTCATTTATAAACACAGTACTTGTTGAATTACCTGTGAGCAATTAATTCAGTCGTTAGACCATGAAAACTGTCTACATTGACCGTTAGCTACTCCAGTGAGTTGAGTATGAGTGAGGTTTGTGAATACCAAATCTTAACTTGACCGACACTAACTTGACCATCACTCCAGCTCAGTAACACTTGAGTGTCACTTATGTAAGTGATGTATGAGTGGAGTATAGGGTTTGAATGTGGGCCTAAAATTAATTCTGCCAGTCATATTTTAAAGATGTGATATATATGTGGTGGGTTATGATGTTGACCCAGGGGGTGGCTAAGATGCTGGATTTTGTCTGAGATTATCTTGTAATCCAGCATCCCATATAAATAATTTTTAATTCTTCAAATTACAAACTTTCTAGTCAATGTTTACTGTTGAGGATTGATTGCTTCAAGATACATCTGGCTCATCTGAACATCAAAATGTTTGAATTTGCTTTATCCAGTATTATTGTTACATTGGCTAAACATCTCGAATAAGAACCATTGCAATGTATAACTGATCGAAAATATATTGTTTTACCATATTAACAGACAAAACTTGTAAAATAGCTTGATTGTTATTAAATTTTTTGATGTACAAACATCTTTCTTCAACAAATACGGATTAATACACTATGAGTTCATTCTGTGTTAATGCATGTTTATTGATGTTTTAACTATAGGAATTATATTTTTCATGTTTGGTTAGGTAAACAAATGAACACAAATTGAGCATAATATTACTTTAATACTGTAATAGTTTGTGAGTGTTATTATAATGTTATTATAGCAAAAAGTCACTGATTCACAAGATATACCAACTTATGATAACTAATGGTTAAACTTACCACTGATATAATATGGAAGTACAATAGATTATGTGATAATTGTTATACAAACAAGTCACTAGATCTATACCAAGTAAACAAATCCACAGTCCAGCTATCGCCTTCGGTGCTCACAGTGCTTTGATATAAAACTGTTTCAGGTGTGTATTGAGTGATCAATTTCAGTATGTTTTTGTATTGGCCTGCTGAGTTGCTTTGTTCACTCATATTTGTTACTGGCTCATTCATTGGTTGACATAATTGGTTTGTCCTATCAGATTTGTTTTGAATTTTGGTGTGAAACCATTAGTTGTTTGGTGACTTGCAAACTTGGACAATTTGAGATTGGACTTTATGATATTCTAATTATTCAACTATGGATTGTGTGTTGTAATTATTTAACTATGGATTGTGTGTATAACAGATGATGAATTTGCAGTTAGTTTATTTTTTATTTTTCTCTTTGAAATGGCTGTATTTGTAGTTGTTTTGTCATAGATTGTCTGATGATGGCTGTATTTGTAGTTGTTTTGTCATAGATTGCCTGATGATGGTGGACATAGGCAATGTATTGTGTAGTTGTTTTATCATAGAATGTCTGAGCGTTACCTGAGAAGATCTGTTTGTCTCACAAGTTTTCTTAATTTTATTTAGCTAGTCATGTATGGTTGCAATACTTTCTGTGGTCGGGTTGCAATCTAGTCCTGCATTGCTAGTTGATAGTTTATAATGAACGCACACTATGTGCTGAGAATGGTGTTTGAAATTCTTAATGGAAGCATGTTTATTTCTATGCAGAAATTCAAAGTAATCACCTTATCATTACTCTATGCACCTGTTAATTTATATTGCAGTAATACCAGTAACCACCACATGAGAGTGATTGCTGTGTGGAGTGACTGTTGTGTACAGTTGGATCCACAATCGGTAGGTTCTATGTGTAATTGTTATGTTTTTGTAGGTACTTATTATGCATATATGTACATTCCTGCATTTTAAGGTTTTATCGCCATAATATTCTTTAATGACCACTAGACACATCACAGACGAAAGTATTATTTAACTTGCTATGCGTTAATTATATCTATACATGTACTGGTTCATTCTTTCATTGGTATTTGTTCCTAATGTCAGTATGTGTAATGATGTATTTTCAGGACTATATTTTTCTTGGTGTATTCCCATCGTGCAGTACATCTTCGTGTATTTATAAACCCAATTCGATAAGGCTTCCATTAGCGATTTATCCATTATATTGGGTATAGGGTGGGAAGCTTGTTTAAATCATGTAATATCATTTTAACTTGCTGTAAATAGGTTGTATACAACACCCCTATCATTGATATTTAGGTAAACACGATAATGAAAGAAATAGCAAATTTGAGTTATAAATCTTGATAGCTTTATAACTACTTGGTCATATCGTCATCAGGATATTATACAATACATGTATGGACATTGAATATCTGTGTTCATTTCTATTATGGACTCGCAATTAACTGAGCTAGTCATACCATGGACGTACTCATCCATGTATGTTTAATGGACATAGCTCACAGTGTAACAAATTATATAAATCTATTTCAGGATACATGGTGATGTTGTATGATGTACTACCTCTTGTGTCCTTGTGTCATGGGTACCTGTATTTTCTACCAAACATTGTGCACTTGTGTTACCACGGGAACAACATACTTCAAAATAGAAGAAACAGTGACTTTGATTACTCAACTGTGGTGAAATTTTTACTTTGTTTATATTGACAGTACACCAGAGGCAACAGTTTCATGTTTCTATTTAGGCTTCAACATTTTTCCTTTAATGATAATAATAATAATAATCTTCATGTATTGAAGGTAACTAATTAAGTCATGCACATAAAAAAACACACATACATAAACTTATCTAACTAGAGACCTTGTTGATTAATTTTGCATTTTCTTGTGTTATGTCTGTTCCATGTGTTTGATATATCTAATTCTTTCTTTTCTAGCCGCCTTCATCTCGATGATGGAGAACGTCGTATCGATGCATACTAATATACCGCTCGCGATAGCGTTATCAGATTGTTTTGTATTTGTTTATTGATTTAGCATTTTCATGTGTTATGTGTTTCATGTGTTTGATATGTCAAATTCTGTTTCTTTCTTTTATAGCCGCCTTCATCTCGGTGATGGAGAACATCGTATCGGCGCATACTAATATACGGTTCGCAATCGCGTTATCAGATTGTTTTGTATTTGTTTATTGATTTTGCATTTTCACGTGTTCCATTTGTTTGATATGTGTGTAATTATGTTTCTTTCTTTTGTAGCCGCCTTCATCTCGGTGATGGAAAACGTAATATATGCGCATGCTAGTATAGCGCTCGTGATCGCGTTATCAGATTGTTTTGTATTTGTTGATTGATTTTGCATTTTCATGTGTGTTCCACTTATTTGATGTGTGTAATTCTGTTTCTTTGTTTTGTAGCCGCCTTCATCTCGGTGATTGAGAACGTCGTATCTGCGCATGCTAGTATAGCGCTCGTGATCGCGTTATCAGATTGTTTTGTATTTGTTTCTTGATTTTGCATTTTCATGTGTTATGTGTTTCATGTGTTTGATATGTCCAATGCTTGTCTACATTTTTTCAAACTCTGTTAGTTCATTTAAGTTTCAGAAATGATATTATTAGCAAATTGTGTTGATTTTCAATTTCCATGCTGACTAATTCTGCTTTTAAGGAAGTTTGAAACTTTCGATTTTAACTTTGTAATAATTACTTACATTGATTGTATAATTATTAGGTTCATTTAAGTTTCTGTTTATTGTTGACACATGGACTAAAAAGAGTCAATTTTGCACTTCTGAGGGACGGTCTCCCGATTGGCCTTCTTGTTCTTAATTAAATTTATTTAAAAATGAAATAAAATTTAAGAAATGATGTTAAATAATGGCGTCAAGGTGATTTTTTAGAAGGGGAGTTGCGTCCCTTGCGACCTGAGCAAATGATGTTTTTTGTGATTTTTTTGTATTTGTTTTTTGATTTGCATTCTCATGTGTTATGTGTGTTCCATGTGTTTGATGTGTCTAATTCTGTTTCTTCTTTTTCTTGCCGCCTTCATCTCGGTGATGGAGAACGTCGTATCGATGCGTGCTAATATACCGCTCACAATTGCGTTATCAGATTGTTTTGTATTTGTTTATTGATATTGCATTTTCATGTGTTATGTGTGTTCAATATGTGTGATATGTCTAATTCTGTTTCTTTCTTTTATACCTGCCTTCATCTCGGTGATGGAGAACATCGTATCGGCCCATGCTAATATACGGTTCGCGATCGCGTCATCAGATTGTTTTGAATTTGCCTTCTCATATGTTATGTGTGTTCCATGTGTTTGATGTGTCTAATTCTGTTTCTTCTTTTTCTAGCCGCCTTCATCTCGGTGATGGAGAACGTCGTATCGATGCGTGCAAATATACCGCTTGCAATTTCGTTATCAGATTGTTTTGTATTTGTTGATTGATTTTGCATTTTCATGTGTTATGTGTGTTCAATATTTGTGATATGTCTAATTCTGTTTCTTTCTTTTGTAGCCGCCTTCATCTCGATGATGGAGAACATCGTATCGGCGCATGCTAATATACGGTTCGCAATCGCGTTATCAGATTGTTTTGTATTTGTTGATTGATTTTGCATTTTCATGTGTGTTCCACTTGTTTGATGTGTGTAATTCTGTTTCTTTCTTTTGTAGCCGCCTTCATCTCGGTGATGGAAAACGTCGTATCTGCGCATGCTAGTATACCGCTCGTGATTGCGTTATCAGATTGTTTTGTATTTGTTTCTTGATTTTGCATTTTCATGTGTTATATGTTTCATGTGTTTGATATGTCCAATGCTTGTCTACATTTTTTCAAACTCTGTTAGTTCATTTAAGTTTCAGAAATGATAATATTAGCAAATTGTGTTGATTTTCAATTGCCATTCTGACTAATTCTGCTTTTAAGGAAGTTTGAAACTTTCAATTTTAACTTTGTAATAATTACTAACATTGATTGTATAATTATTAGGTTCATTTAAGTTTCTGTTTATTGTTGACACATGGACTAAAAAGAGTCAATTTTGCACTTCTGAGGGACGGTCTCCCGATTGGCCTTCTTGTTCTTAATTAAATTTATTTAAAAATGAAATAAAATTTAAGAAATGATGTTAAATAATGGCGTCAAGGTGATTTTTTAGAAGGGGAGTTGCGTCCCTTGCGACCTGAGCAAATGATGTTTTTTGTGATTTTTTTGTATTTGTTTTTTGATTTGCATTCTCATGTGTTATGTGTGTTCCATGTGTTTGATGTGTCTAATTCTGTTTCTTCTTTTTCTTGCCGCCTTCATCTCGGTGATGGAGAACGTCGTATCGATGCGTGCTAATATACCGCTCACAATTGCGTTATCAGATTGTTTTGTATTTGTTTATTGATATTGCATTTTCATGTGTTATGTGTGTTCAATATGTGTGATATGTCTAATTCTGTTTCTTTCTTTTATACCTGCCTTCATCTCGGTGATGGAGAACATCGTATCGGCCCATGCTAATATACGGTTCGCGATCGCGTCATCAGATTGTTTTGAATTTGCCTTCTCATGTGTTATGTGTGTTCCATGTGTTTGATGTGTCTAATTCTGTTTCTTCTTTTTCTAGCCGCCTTCATCTCGGTGATGGAGAACGTCGTATCGATGCGTGCAAATATACCGCTTGCAATTGCGTTATCAGATTGTTTTGTATTTGTTTATTGATTTTGCATTTTCATGTGTTATGTGTGTTCAATATTTGTGATATGTCTAATTCTGTTTCTTTCTTTTGTAGCCGCCTTCATCTCGATGATGGAGAACATCGTATCGGCGCATGCTAATATACGGTTCGCAATCGCGTTATCAGATTGTTTTGTATTTGTTGATTGATTTTGCATTTTCATGTGTGTTCCACTTGTTTGATGTGTGTAATTCTGTTTCTTTCTTTTGTAGCCGCCTTCATCTCGGTGATGGAAAACGTCGTATCTGCGCATGCTAGTATACCGCTCGTGATTGCGTTATCAGATTGTTTTGTATTTGTTTCTTGATTTTGCATTTTCATGTGTTATATGTTTCATGTGTTTGATATGTCCAATGCTTGTCTACATTTTTTCAAACTCTGTTAGTTCATTTAAGTTTCAGAAATGATAATATTAGCAAATTGTGTTGATTTTCAATTGCCATTCTGACTAATTCTGCTTTTAAGGAAGTTTGAAACTTTCAATTTTAACTTTGTAATAATTACTTACATTGATTGTATAATTATTAGGTTCATTTAAGTTTCTGTTTATTGTTGACACATGGACTAAAAAGAGTCAATTTTGCACTTCTGAGGGACGGTCTCCCGATTGGCCTTCTTGTTCTTAATTAAATTTATTTAAAAATGAAATAAAATTTAAGAAATGATTTTAAATAATGGCGTCAAGGTGATTTTTTAGAAGGGGAGTTGCGTCCCTTGCGACCTGAGCAAATGATGTTTTTTGTGATTTTTTTGTATTTGTTTTTTGATTTGCATTCTCATGTGTTATGTGTGTTCCATGTGTTTGATGTGTCTAATTCTGTTTCTTCTTTTTCTTGCCGCCTTCATCTCGGTGATGGAGAACGTCGTATCGATGCGTGCTAATATACCGCTCACAATTGCGTTATCAGATTGTTTTGTATTTGTTTATTGATATTGCATTTTCATGTGTTATGTGTGTTCAATATGTGTGATATGTCTAATTCTGTTTCTTTCTTTTATACCTGCCTTCATCTCGGTGATGGAGAACATCGTATCGGCCCATGCTAATATACGGTTCGCGATCGCGTCATCAGATTGTTTTGAATTTGCCTTCTCATGTGTTATGTGTGTTCCATGTGTTTGATGTGTCTAATTCTGTTTCTTCTTTTTCTAGCCGCCTTCATCTCGGTGATGGAGAACGTCGTATCGATGCGTGCAAATATACCGCTTGCAATTGCGTTATCAGATTGTTTTGTATTTGTTTATTGATTTTGCATTTTCATGTGTTATGTGTGTTCAATATTTGTGATATGTCTAATTCTGTTTCTTTCTTTTGTAGCCGCCTTCATCTCGATGATGGAGAACATCGTATCGGCGCATGCTAATATATGGATCGCAATCGCGTTATCAGATTGTTTTGTATTTGTTTATTGATTTTGTATTTTCACGTGTTCCATTTGTTTGATATGTGTGTAATTATGTTTCTTTCTTTTGTAGCCGCCTTCATCTCGGTGATGGAAAACGTCGTATATGTGCATGCTAGTATTCCGCTCGTGATCGCGTTATCAGATTGTTTTGTATTTGTTTCTTGATTTTGCATTTTCATGTGTTATGTGTTTCATGTGTTTGATATGTCCAATGCTTGTCTACATTTTTTCAAACTCTGTTAGTTCATTTAAGTTTCAGAAATGATAATATTAGCAAATTGTGTTGATTTTCAATTGCCATTCTGACTAATTCTGCTTTTAAGGAAGTTTGAAACTTTCAATTTTAACTTTGTAATAATTACTTACATTGATTGTATAATTATTAGGTTCATTTAAGTTTCTGTTTATTGTTGACACATGGACTAAAAAGAGTCAATTTTGCACTTCTGAGGGACGGTCTCCCGATTGGCCTTCTTGTTCTTAATTAAATTTATTTAAAAATGAAATAAAATTTAAGAAATGATTTAAAATAATGGCGTCAAGGTGATTTTTTAGAAGGGGAGTTGCGTCCCTTGCGACCTGAGCAAATGATGTTTTTTGTGATTTTTTGTATTTGTTTTTTGATTTGCATTCTCATGTGTTATGTGTGTTCCATGTGTTTGATGTGTCTAATTCTGTTTCTTCTTTTTCTTGCCGCCTTCATCTCGGTGATGGAGAACGTCGTATCGATGCGTGCTAATATACCGCTCACAATTGCGTTATCAGATTGTTTTGTATTTGTTTATTGATATTGCATTTTCATGTGTTATGTGTGTTCAATATGTGTGATATGTCTAATTCTGTTTCTTTCTTTTATACCTGCCTTCATCTCGGTGATGGAGAACATCGTATCGGCCCATGCTAATATACGGTTCGCGATCGCGTCATCAGATTGTTTTGAATTTGCCTTCTCATGTGTTATGTGTGTTCCATGTGTTTGATGTGTCTAATTCTGTTTCTTCTTTTTCTAGCCGCCTTCATCTCGGTGATGGAGAACGTCGTATCGATGCGTGCAAATATACCTCTTGCAATTGCGTTATCAGATTGTTTCGTATTTGTTTATTGATTTTGCATTTTCATGTGTTATGTGTGTTCAATATTTGTGATATGTCTAATTCTGTTTCTTTCTTTTGTAGCCGCCTTCATCTCGATGATGGAGAACATCGTATCGGCGCATGCTAATATACGGTTCGCAATCGCGTTATCAGATTGTTTTGTATTTGTTGATTGATTTTGCATTTTCATGTGTGTTCCACTTGTTTGATGTGTGTAATTCTGTTTCTTTCTTTTGTAGCCGCCTTCATCTCGGTGATGGAAAACGTCATATCTGCGCATGCTAGTATACCGCTCGTGATTGCGTTATCAGATTGTTTTGTATTTGTTTCTTGATTTTGCATTTTCATGTGTTATATGTTTCATGTGTTTGATATGTCCAATGCTTGTCTACATTTTTTCAAACTCTGTTAGTTCATTTAAGTTTCAGAAATGATAATATTAGCAAATTGTGTTGATTTTCAATTGCCATTCTGACTAATTCTGCTTTTAAGGAAGTTTGAAACTTTCAATTTTAACTTTGTAATAATTACTTACATTGATTGTATAATTATTAGGTTCATTTAAGTTTCTGTTTATTGTTGACACATGGACTAAAAAGAGTCAATTTTGCACTTCTGAGGGACGGTCTCCCGATTGGCCTTCTTGTTCTTAATTAAATTTATTTAAAAATGAAATAAAATTTAAGAAATGATGTTAAATAATGGCGTCAAGGTGATTTTTTAGAAGGGGAGTTGCGTCCCTTGCGACCTGAGCAAATGATGTTTTTTGTGATTTTTTTGTATTTGTTTTTTGATTTGCATTCTCATGTGTTATGTGTGTTCCATGTGTTTGATGTGTCTAATTCTGTTTCTTCTTTTTCTTGCCGCCTTCATCTCGGTGATGGAGAACGTCGTATCGATGCGTGCAAATATACCTCTTGCAATTGCGTTATCAGATTGTTTTGTATTTGTTTATTGATTTTGCATTTTCATGTGTTATGTGTGTTCAATATTTGTGATATGTCTAATTCTGTTTCTTTCTTTTGTAGCCGCCTTCATCTCGATGATGGAGAACATCGTATCGGCGCATGCTAATATACGGTTCGCAATCGCGTTATCAGATTGTTTTGTATTTGTTGATTGATTTTGCATTTTCATGTGTGTTCCACTTGTTTGATGTGTGTAATTCTGTTTCTTTCTTTTGTAGCCGCCTTCATCTCGGTGATGGAAAACGTCATATCTGCGCATGCTAGTATACCGCTCGTGATTGCGTTATCAGATTGTTTTGTATTTGTTTCTTGATTTTGCATTTTCATGTGTTATATGTTTCATGTGTTTGATATGTCCAATGCTTGTCTACATTTTTTCAAACTCTGTTAGTTCATTTAAGTTTCAGAAATGATAATATTAGCAAATTATGTTGATTTTCAATTGCCATTCTGACTAATTCTGCTTTTAAGGAAGTTTGAAACTTTCAATTTTAACTTTGTAATAATTACTTACATTGATTGTATAATTATTAGGTTCATTTAAGTTTCTGTTTATTGTTGACACATGGACTAAAAAGAGTCAATTTTGCACTTCTGAGGGACGGTCTCCCGATTGGCCTTCTTGTTCTTAATTAAATTTATTTAAAAATGAAATAAAATTTAAGAAATGATGTTAAATAATGGCGTCAAGGTGATTTTTTAGAAGGGGAGTTGCGTCCCTTGCGACCTGAGCAAATGATGTTTTTTGTGATTTTTTTGTATTTGTTTTTTGATTTGCATTCTCATGTGTTATGTGTGTTCCATGTGTTTGATGTGTCTAATTCTGTTTCTTCTTTTTCTTGCCGCCTTCATCTCGGTGATGGAGAACGTCGTATCGATGCGTGCTAATATACCGCTCACAATTGCGTTATCAGATTGTTTTGTATTTGTTTATTGATATTGCATTTTCATGTGTTATGTGTGTTCAATATGTGTGATATGTCTAATTCTGTTTCTTTCTTTTATACCTGCCTTCATCTCGGTGATGGAGAACATCGTATCGGCCCATGCTAATATACGGTTCGCGATCGCGTCATCAGATTGTTTTGAATTTGCCTTCTCATGTGTTATGTGTGTTCCATGTGTTTGATGTGTCTAATTCTGTTTCTTCTTTTTCTAGCCGCCTTCATCTCGGTGATGGAGAACGTCGTATCGATGCGTGCAAATATACCGCTTGCAATTGCGTTATCAGATTGTTTTGTATTTGTTTATTGATTTTGCATTTTCATGTGTTATGTGTGTTCAATATGTGTGATATGTCTAATTCTGTTTCTTTCTTTTGTAGCCGCCTTCATCTCGGTGATGGAGAACATCGTATCGGCGCATGCTAATATATGGATCGCAATCGCGTTATCAGATTGTTTTGTATTTGTTTATTGATTTTGTATTTTCACGTGTTCCATTTGTTTGATATGTGTGTAATTATGTTTCTTTCTTTTGTAGCCGCCTTCATCTCGGTGATGGAAAACGTCGTATATGTGCATGCTAGTATACCGCTCGTGATCGCGTTATCAGATTGTTTTGTATTTGTTTCTTGATTTTGCATTTTCATGTGTTATATGTTTCATGTGTTTGATATGTCCAATGCTTGTCTACATTTTTTCAAACTCTGTTAGTTCATTTAAGTTTCAGAAATGATAATATTAGCAAATTGTGTTGATTTTCAATTGCCATTCTGACTAATTCTGCTTTTAAGGAAGTTTGAAACTTTCAATTTTAACTTTGTAATAATTACTTACATTGATTGTATAATTATTAGGTTCATTTAAGTTTCTGTTTATTGTTGACACATGGACTAAAAAGAGTCAATTTTGCACTTCTGAGGGACGGTCTCCCGATTGGCCTTCTTGTTCTTAATTAAATTTATTTAAAAATGAAATAAAATTTAAGAAATGATGTTAAATAATGGCGTCAAGGTGATTTTTTAGAAGGGGAGTTGCGTCCCTTGCGACCTGAGCAAATGATGTTTTTTGTGATTTTTTTGTATTTGTTTTTTGATTTGCATTCTCATGTGTTATGTGTGTTCCATGTGTTTGATGTGTCTAATTCTGTTTCTTCTTTTTCTTGCCGCCTTCATCTCGGTGATGGAGAACGTCGTATCGATGCGTGCAAATATACCTCTTGCAATTGCGTTATCAGATTGTTTTGTATTTGTTTATTGATTTTGCATTTTCATGTGTTATGTGTGTTCAATATTTGTGATATGTCTAATTCTGTTTCTTTCTTTTGTAGCCGCCTTCATCTCGATGATGGAGAACATCGTATCGGCGCATGCTAATATACGGTTCGCAATCGCGTTATCAGATTGTTTTGTATTTGTTGATTGATTTTGCATTTTCATGTGTGTTCCACTTGTTTGATGTGTGTAATTCTGTTTCTTTCTTTTGTAGCCGCCTTCATCTCGGTGATGGAGAACATGGTATCTGCGCATGCTAATATACTGCTTGTGATCGCGTTATCAGATTGTTTTGTATTTGTTTCTTGATTTTGCATTTTCATGTGTTATGTGTTTCATGTGTTTGATATGTCCAATGCTTGTCTACATTTTTTCAAACTCTGTTAGTTAATTCATGTTTCAGAAATGATAATATTAGCAAATTGTGTCGATTTTCAATTTCCATTCTGTCTAATTCTGCTTTTAAGGAAGTTTGAAACTTTCAATTTTAACTTTGTAATAATTACTTACATTGATTGTATATTAGGTTCATTTAAGTTTCTGTTTATTGTTGACACATGGACTAAAAAGAGTAAATTTTGCATTTCTGAGGGACGGTCTCCCGATTGGCCTTCTTGTTCTTAATTAAATTTATTTAAAAATGAAATAAAATTTAAGAAATGATGTTAAATAATGGCGTCAAGGTGATTTTTTAGAAGGGGAGTTGCGTCCCTTGCGACCTGAGCAAATGATGTTTTTTGTGATTTTTTTGTATTTGTTTTTTGATTTTGCATTCTCATGTGTTAAGTGTGTTCCATGTGTTTGATGTGTCTAATTCTGTTTCTTCTTTTTGTAGCCGCCTTCATCTCAGTGATGGAGAACGTCGTATCGATGCGTGCTAATATACGGTTCGCGATCGCGTCATCAGATTGTTTTGTATTTGTTTATTGATTTTGCATTTTCATGTGTTATGTGTGTTCAATATGTGTGATATGTCTAATTCTGTTTCTTTCTTTTATAGCCACCTTCATCTCGGTGATGGAGAACATCGTATCGGCGCATGCTAATATACGGTTCGCGATCGCGTCATCAGATTGTTTTATATTTGTTGATTGATTTTGCATTTTCATGTGTGTTCCACTTGTTTGATATGTTGTAATTCTGTTTCTTTTTTTTGTAGCCGCCTTCATCTCGGTGATGGAGAACATTGTATCGGCGCATGCTAATATACGGTTCGCGATCGCGTCATCAGATTGTTTTATATTTGTTGATTGATTTTGCATTTTCATGTGTTATGTGTGTTCAATATGTGTGATATGTCTAATCCTGTTTCTTTTTTTTGTAGCCGCCTTCATCTCGGTGATGGAGAACATTGTATCGGCGCATGCTAATATACGGTTCGCGATCGCGTTATCAGATTGTTTTGTATTTGTTGATTGATTTTGCATTTTCATGTGTGTTCCACTTGTTTGATGTGTGTAATTATGTTTCTTTCTTTTGTAGCCGCCTTCATCTCGGTGATGGAGAACATGGTATCTGCGCATGCTAATATACTGCTCGTGATCGCGTTATCAGATTGTTTTGTATTTGTTTCTTGATTTTGCATTTTCATGTGTTATGTGTTTCATGTGTTTGATATGTCCAATGCTTGTCTACATTTTTTCAAACTCTGTTAGTTAATTCATGTTTCAGAAATGATAATATTAGCAAATTGTGTCGATTTTCAATTTCCATTCTGTCTAATTCTGCTTTTAAGGAAGTTTGAAACTTTCAATTTTAACTTTGTAATAATTACTTACATTGATTGTATATAAGGTTCATTTAAGTTTCTGTTTATTGTTGACACATGGACTAAAAAGAGTCAATTTTGCATTTCTGAGGGACGGTCTCCCGATTGGCCTTCTTGTTCTTAATTAAATTTATTTAAAAATGAAATAAAATTTAAGAAATGATGTTAAATAATGGCGTCAAGGTGATTTTTTAGAAGGGGAGTTGCGTACCTTGCGACCTGAGCAAATGATGTTTTTTGTGATTTTTTTGTATTTGTTTTTTGATTTTGCATTCTCATGTGTTAAGTGTGTTCCATGTGTTTGATGTGTCTAATTCTGTTTCTTCTTTTTGTAGCCGCCTTCATCTCAGTGATGGAGAACGTCGTATCGATGCGTGCTAATATACGGTTCGCGATCGCGTCATCAGATTGTTTTGTATTTGTTTATTGATTTTGCATTTTCATGTGTTATGTGTGTTCAATATGTGTGATATGTCTAATTCTGTTTCTTTCTTTTATAGCCACCTTCATCTCGGTGATGGAGAACATCGTATCGGCGCATGCTAATATACGGTTCGCGATCGCGTCATCAGATTGTTTTATATTTGTTGATTGATTTTGCATTTTCATGTGTGTTCCACTTGTTTGATATGTTGTAATTCTGTTTCTTTTTTTTGTAGCCGCCTTCATCTCGGTGATGGAGAACATTGTATCGGCGCATGCTAATATACGGTTCGCGATCGCGTCATCAGATTGTTTTATATTTGTTGATTGATTTTGCATTTTCATGTGTTATGTGTGTTCAATATGTGTGATATGTCTAATCCTGTTTCTTTTTTTTGTAGCCGCCTTCATCTCGGTGATGGAGAACATTGTATCGGCGCATGCTAATATACGGTTCGCGATCGCGTTATCAGATTGTTTTGTATTTGTTGATTGATTTTGCATTTTCATGTGTGTTCCACTTGTTTGATGTGTGTAATTATGTTTCTTTCTTTTGTAGCCGCCTTCATCTCGGTGATGGAGAACATGGTATCTGCGCATGCTAATATACTGCTCGTGATCGCGTTATCAGATTGTTTTGTATTTGTTTCTTGATTTTGCATTTTCATGTGTTATGTGTTTCATGTGTTTGATATGTCCAATGCTTGTCTACATTTTTTCAAACTCTGTTAGTTAATTCATGTTTCAGAAATGATAATATTAGCAAATTGTGTCGATTTTCAATTTCCATTCTGTCTAATTCTGCTTTTAAGGAAGTTTGAAACTTTCAATTTTAACTTTGTAATAATTACTTACATTGATTGTATATAAGGTTCATTTAAGTTTCTGTTTATTGTTGACACATGGACTAAAAAGAGTCAATTTTGCATTTCTGAGGGACGGTCTCCCGATTGGCCTTCTTGTTCTTAATTAAATTTATTTAAAAATGAAATAAAATTTAAGAAATGATGTTAAATAATGGCGTCAAGGTGATTTTTTAGAAGGGGAGTTGCGTCCCTTGCGACCTGAGCAAATGATGTTTTTTGTGATTTTTTTTGTATTTGTTTTTTGATTTTGCATTCTCATGTGTTAAGTGTGTTCCATGTGTTTGATGTGTCTAATTCTGTTTCTTCTTTTTGTAGCCGCCTTCATCTCGGTGATGGAGAACGTCGTATCGATGCGTGCTAATATACGGTTCGCGATCGCGTCATCAGATTGTTTTGTATTTGTTTATTGATTTTGCATTTTCATGTGTTATGTGTGTTCAATATGTGTGATATGTCTAATTCTGTTTCTTTCTTTTATAGCCACCTTCATCTCGGTGATGGAGAACATCGTATCGGCGCATGCTAATATACGGTTCGCGATCGCGTCATCAGATTGTTTTATATTTGTTGATTGATTTTGCATTTTCATGTGTGTTCCACTTGTTTGATATGTTGTAATTCTGTTTCTTTCTTTTGTAGCCGCCTTCATCTCGGTGATGGAGAACATTGTATCGGCGCATGCTAATATACGGTTCGCGATCGCGTCATCAGATTGTTTTATATTTGTTGATTGATTTTGCATTTTCATGTGTTATGTGTGTTCAATATGTGTGATATGTCTAATCCTGTTTCTTTTTTTTGTAGCCGCCTTCATCTCGGTGATGGAGAACATTGTATCGGCGCATGCTAATATACGGTTCGCGATCGCGTTATCAGATTGTTTTGTATTTGTTGATTGATTTTGCATTTTCATGTGTGTTCCACTTGTTTGATGTGTGTAATTATGTTTCTTTCTTTTGTAGCCGCCTTCATCTCGGTGATGGAGAACATGGTATCTGCGCATGCTAATATACTGCTCGTGATCGCGTTATCAGATTGTTTTGTATTTGTTTCTTGATTTTGCATTTTCATGTGTTATGTGTTTCATGTGTTTGATATGTCCAATGCTTGTCTACATTTTTTCAAACTCTGTTAGTTAATTCATGTTTCAGAAATGATAATATTAGCAAATTGTGTCGATTTTCAATTTCCATTCTGTCTAATTCTGCTTTTAAGGAAGTTTGAAACTTTCAATTTTAACTTTGTAATAATTACTTACATTGATTGTATATTAGGTTCATTTAAGTTTCTGTTTATTGTTGACACATGGACTAAAAAGAGTAAATTTTGCATTTCTGAGGGACGGTCTCCCGATTGGCCTTCTTGTTCTTAATTAAATTTATTTAAAAATGAAATAAAATTTAAGAAATGATGTTAAATAATGGCGTCAAGGTGATTTTTTAGAAGGGGAGTTGCGTCCCTTGCGACCTGAGCAAATGATGTTTTTTGTGATTTTTTTTGTATTTGTTTTTTGATTTTGCATTCTCATGTGTTAAGTGTGTTCCATGTGTTTGATGTGTCTAATTCTGATTCTTCTTTTTGTAGCCGCCTTCATCTCAGTGATGGAGAACGTCGTATCGATGCGTGCTAATATACGGTTCGCGATCGCGTCATCAGATTGTTTTGTATTTGTTTATTGATTTTGCATTTTCATGTGTTATGTGTGTTCAATATGTGTGATATGTCTAATTCTGTTTCTTTCTTTTATAGCCACCTTCATCTCGGTGATGGAGAACGTCGTATCGATGCGTGCTAATATACGGTTCGCGATCGCGTCATCAGATTGTTTTGTATTTGTTTATTGATTTTGCATTTTCATGTGTTATGTGTGTTCAATATGTGTGATATGTCTAATTCTGTTTCTTTCTTTTATAGCCACCTTCATCTCGGTGATGGAGAACATCGTATCGGCGCATGCTAATATACGGTTCGCGATCGCGTCATCAGATTGTTTTATATTTGTTGATTGATTTTGCATTTTCATGTGTGTTCCACTTGTTTGATATGTTGTAATTCTGTTTCTTTCTTTTGTAGCCGCCTTCATCTCGGTGATGGAGAACATTGTATCGGCGCATGCTAATATACGGTTCGCGATCGCGTCATCAGATTGTTTTATATTTGTTGATTGATTTTGCATTTTCATGTGTTATGTGTGTTCAATATGTGTGATATGTCTAATCCTGTTTCTTTTTTTTGTAGCCGCCTTCATCTCGGTGATGGAGAACATTGTATCGGCGCATGCTAATATACGGTTCGCGATCGCGTTATCAGATTGTTTTGTATTTGTTGATTGATTTTGCATTTTCATGTGTGTTCCACTTGTTTGATGTGTGTAATTATGTTTCTTTCTTTTGTAGCCGCCTTCATCTCGGTGATGGAGAACATGGTATCTGCGCATGCTAATATACTGCTCGTGATCGCGTTATCAGATTGTTTTGTATTTGTTTCTTGATTTTGCATTTTCATGTGTTATGTGTTTCATGTGTTTGATATGTCCAATGCTTGTCTACATTTTTTCAAACTCTGTTAGTTAATTCATGTTTCAGAAATGATAATATTAGCAAATTGTGTCGATTTTCAATTTCCATTCTGTCTAATTCTGCTTTTAAGGAAGTTTGAAACTTTCAATTTTAACTTTGTAATAATTACTTACATTGATTGTATATAAGGTTCATTTAAGTTTCTGTTTATTGTTGACACATGGACTAAAAAGAGTCAATTTTGCATTTCTGAGGGACGGTCTCCCGATTGGCCTTCTTGTTCTTAATTAAATTTATTTAAAAATGAAATAAAATTTAAGAAATGATGTTAAATAATGGCGTCAAGGTGATTTTTTAGAAGGGGAGTTGCGTCCCTTGCGACCTGAGCAAATGATGTTTTTTGTGATTTTTTTTGTATTTGTTTTTTGATTTTGCATTCTCATGTGTTAAGTGTGTTCCATGTGTTTGATGTGTCTAATTCTGTTTCTTCTTTTTGTAGCCGCCTTCATCTCGGTGATGGAGAACGTCGTATCGATGCGTGCTAATATACGGTTCGCGATCGCGTCATCAGATTGTTTTGTATTTGTTTATTGATTTTGCATTTTCATGTGTTATGTGTGTTCAATATGTGTGATATGTCTAATTCTGTTTCTTTCTTTTATAGCCACCTTCATCTCGGTGATGGAGAACATCGTATCGGCGCATGCTAATATACGGTTCGCGATCGCGTCATCAGATTGTTTTATATTTGTTGATTGATTTTGCATTTTCATGTGTGTTCCACTTGTTTGATATGTTGTAATTCTGTTTCTTTCTTTTGTAGCCGCCTTCATCTCGGTGATGGAGAACATTGTATCGGCGCATGCTAATATACGGTTCGCGATCGCGTCATCAGATTGTTTTATATTTGTTGATTGATTTTGCATTTTCATGTGTTATGTGTGTTCAATATGTGTGATATGTCTAATCCTGTTTCTTTTTTTTGTAGCCGCCTTCATCTCGGTGATGGAGAACATTGTATCGGCGCATGCTAATATACGGTTCGCGATCGCGTTATCAGATTGTTTTGTATTTGTTGATTGATTTTGCATTTTCATGTGTGTTCCACTTGTTTGATGTGTGTAATTATGTTTCTTTCTTTTGTAGCCGCCTTCATCTCGGTGATGGAGAACATGGTATCTGCGCATGCTAATATACTGCTCGTGATCGCGTTATCAGATTGTTTTGTATTTGTTTCTTGATTTTGCATTTTCATTTGTTATGTGTTTCATGTGTTTGATATGTCCAATGCTTGTCTACATTTTTTCAAACTCTGTTAGTTAATTCATGTTTCAGAAATGATAATATTAGCAAATTGTGTCGATTTTCAATTTCCATTCTGTCTAATTCTGCTTTTAAGGAAGTTTGAAACTTTCAATTTTAACTTTGTAATAATTACTTACATTGATTGTATATTAGGTTCATTTAAGTTTCTGTTTATTGTTGACACATGGACTAAAAAGAGTAAATTTTGCATTTCTGAGGGACGGTCTCCCGATTGGCCTTCTTGTTCTTAATTAAATTTATTTAAAAATGAAATAAAATTTAAGAAATGATGTTAAATAATGGCGTCAAGGTGATTTTTTAGAAGGGGAGTTGCGTCCCTTGCGACCTGAGCAAATGATGTTTTTTGTGATTTTTTTTGTATTTGTTTTTTGATTTTGCATTCTCATGTGTTAAGTGTGTTCCATGTGTTTGATGTGTCTAATTCTGATTCTTCTTTTTGTAGCCGCCTTCATCTCAGTGATGGAGAACGTCGTATCGATGCGTGCTAATATACGGTTCGCGATCGCGTCATCAGATTGTTTTGTATTTGTTTATTGATTTTGCATTTTCATGTGTTATGTGTGTTCAATATGTGTGATATGTCTAATTCTGTTTCTTTCTTTTATAGCCACCTTCATCTCGGTGATGGAGAACATCGTATCGGCGCATGCTAATATACGGTTCGCGATCGCGTCATCAGATTGTTTTATATTTGTTGATTGATTTTGCATTTTCATGTGTGTTCCACTTGTTTGATATGTTGTAATTCTGTTTCTTTCTTTTGTAGCCGCCTTCATCTCGGTGATGGAGAACATTGTATCGGCGCATGCTAATATACGGTTCGCGATCGCGTCATCAGATTGTTTTATATTTGTTGATTGATTTTGCATTTTCATGTGTTATGTGTGTTCAATATGTGTGATATGTCTAATCCTGTTTCTTTTTTTTGTAGCCGCCTTCATCTCGGTGATGGAGAACATTGTATCGGCGCATGCTAATATACGGTTCGCGATCGCGTTATCAGATTGTTTTGTATTTGTTGATTGATTTTGCATTTTCATGTGTGTTCCACTTGTTTGATGTGTGTAATTATGTTTCTTTCTTTTGTAGCCGCCTTCATCTCGGTGATGGAGAACATGGTATCTGCGCATGCTAATATACTGCTCGTGATCGCGTTATCAGATTGTTTTGTATTTGTTTCTTGATTTTGCATTTTCATGTGTTATGTGTTTCATGTGTTTGATATGTCCAATGCTTGTCTACATTTTTTCAAACTCTGTTAGTTAATTCATGTTTCAGAAATGATAATATTAGCAAATTGTGTCGATTTTCAATTTCCATTCTGTCTAATTCTGCTTTTAAGGAAGTTTGAAACTTTCAATTTTAACTTTGTAATAATTACTTACATTGATTGTATATTAGGTTCATTTAAGTTTCTGTTTATTGTTGACACATGGACTAAAAAGAGTAAATTTTGCATTTCTGAGGGACGGTCTCCCGATTGGCCTTCTTGTTCTTAATTAAATTTATTTAAAAATGAAATAAAATTTAAGAAATGATGTTAAATAATGGCGTCAAGGTGATTTTTTAGAAGGGGAGTTGCGTCCCTTGCGACCTGAGCAAATGATGTTTTTTGTGATTTTTTTTGTATTTGTTTTTTGATTTTGCATTCTCATGTGTTAAGTGTGTTCCATGTGTTTGATGTGTCTAATTCTGTTTCTTCTTTTTGTAGCCGCCTTCATCTCAGTGATGGAGAACGTCGTATCGATGCGTGCTAATATACGGTTCGCGATCGCGTCATCAGATTGTTTTGTATTTGTTTATTGATTTTGCATTTTCATGTGTTATGTGTGTTCAATATGTGTGATATGTCTAATTCTGTTTCTTTCTTTTATAGCCACCTTCATCTCGGTGATGGAGAACATCATATCGGCGCATGCTAATATACGGTTCGCGATCGCGTCATCAGATTGTTTTATATTTGTTGATTGATTTTGCATTTTCATGTGTGTTCCACTTGTTTGATATGTTGTAATTCTGTTTCTTTCTTTTGTAGCCGCCTTCATCTCGGTGATGGAGAACATTGTATCGGCGCATGCTAATTCTTTTTTCTTCTAGCGGACTGGAGTTGGCGTGATGGTGAAGAGTGTACTGATGATGATGGCGACGAACTTGGCAAAGATGTCGAGATGGAGTGGACTTTCGAGAAAGGGAGACCTTAGTTGAATTACCAATTACTTCTTACTCAGATACATGGTAGATTATATATTATATCCAAATTTATTGAACATCCAATTTTCAGTGTTAAAGAATTGTCTTAAGTTTCATTGTTTAATTTATTGAGATGTTACAATCTTTAGCAAAACTAAAATCTCAATATTGTAGCTGAAACACTTGTCTGATGACATTATTATGAGTTGTATATTGGCCTAGTAGGTGTTGGCTTGATGGCGAAGAGTGTCCTGATGATGATGGCGAAGAACATTGCAAAGATGTCGAGATGGAGTGGACTATTGAAAAAGGGAGATAACCTTTGTTGAGTTACCAATTACTTCTCACACAGATACATGGTAGGTCATATATTGTGACATCATATTTTATACCCTGTTAGCAAATTTATTGAACATCCAATTTTCAGTGTTAAAGAATATGTTT
The DNA here is from genome assembly GCA_032209605.1 of Mactromeris polynyma. Lineage (NCBI taxonomy): Eukaryota > Metazoa > Mollusca > Bivalvia > Venerida > Mactridae > Mactromeris > Mactromeris polynyma. Next base: position 1,019,362 of record JASFXZ010000063.1, on the reverse strand, counting down.
ATTGTCTCTTTTCATTGTTTAATTTATTGAAATGTTACAATCTTTAGCAGAACTAAAATCTCAATATTGTAGCTGATGAAACATTTGTCTGATGACTTGTTTATTGGTCTAGTCATATGTTTGTCTGTCTCAAATTTTCCCCTTGCATTGATTACCTATGTATGCATTTTACTGGATGAGCTGTTACTAATTAAATGTCATTTCTATAAAAATAATAAATGATTATTATTATTATTATTTAAATACCCTAAGTATCTAGTATGTACATGTATGTTATGCTAATTTGTTCGTTCTTATTTCTTCTAGCAGGCTGTAGTTGGCGTGATGGCGTAGAGTGTACTGACGATGATGGCGAAGAACTTGGCAAAGATGTCGAGATGGAGTGGACTTTCGAGAAAGCGAGACCTTAGTTGAATTACCAATTACTTTTCACACAGATACATGGTAGATCATATATTATATCCTGGTTGCAAATTTATTGAACATCCAATTTTCAGTGTTAAGTTTCATTGTTTAATTTTTGAGATGTTACAATCTTTAGCAAAACTAAAATCTCAATATTGTAGCTGAAACACTTGTCTGATGACAATATTATGAGTTGTACATTGGCCTAGTAGTATGTTTGTCTATCTCAATTTTTTCCCTTGTATTGATTACCTATTCATGCATTTTACTGGATGAGCTGTTACTAATTAAATGTCATTTCTATAAAAATTATAAATGATTATTATAATTTCAGGACACTGAACAATAGACAAATTGTGGAGGTGATGATAGATTGAGCTTACATGTTGGAGAACCACAACTTCTCTAAGTAGTTGTGAAGTGAATCTGTAAATTCTCCTTGAACATTTGATATAGATATATGTATGTGTTGGGATACTGTGTAGTAGTCTCATTCAGCCGATGTCTCAGAAACTTCCAAGTTTTGTACAGTGAACATTAGATAAGACAAACTTACTGGAAGGTTACTAAAATCTGCCAAAGTTGTGAAATTTGACATGAACTATTGGAGCATTATACAACTGCCGTTACCTGAAGAAACCTATCTAAACATTCTTGTGACATTAATGCAATGAGATCTATGTGTGCTGACAATGACGTTGAAGATGTCAAAAAGGAGATCAATGAACTTAAATACTTGTTTGATGGTTTGGCTCATCTATTGAATGGGATATTGAGGATATGTAAGAAACGAACTGCCCAAGGCTGAAAAATAAACAACTGTAACAAGCTATAGAAGAGTAACATGATGTGAGAAACATGCCCTCAACATGGATGGGATGCAACATGAAGAAATGCATTCAACCAGGAGGTAATTTACCATTTCCTAAAACTAAGCAAGAATAGCTGCTGTTCTTTCATTATTATTTGTACAACTTATTTATGAATGCACATCTTTTATATTCAATTAGAAAGCAGATAACTAATATCTGGTATAATGAATTATTTGCATATACAGTAAACCTCAATGATTAGACCGTCCTTGCAACCCTTGAAAACAGGGCTTAATATTGAGGTGGTCTGAATATTGATGTTGAATAATTAGCAAAACACAGATGAGATGAGTTGTTATTGAATAAATGTCATTACTATAAATATATTAAGGATTATTATGATTTCAGGACATGGAACTATAGAGGATTTGTGGAGATGACGGTTGATTGCGCTTACGTGTTGGAGAACCATAGACTTCTCCAAGCAGTTGTGAAGTGAATCTGTAAATGCTCGGTGAACATTTGGGAGTGATATATACATCATATATATATGTAGGTGTGTTTAGGATAATGTGTAGTTGACTCAATCAGCAACTGATGTCTCAGGAACTTTCATTGGGTAAGACAAATTCACTTGAAGGTTACTTGAACCTGCCTAAAATGTGATTTTTTACATGAATTATTGGAGCATTCTAAAAATGCAAACCTGAAGAAACCTAATTCGAAACATTCTTGTGACATTACGTGATCAGATCTATTGGAGCATTTCTTATGACGTCAACATGATAAAACTACTGGAGTATTTTGATCGAAGCGTATGCAGGGAAAATTGTTGAAACCATTCACACATTGTGGAGATAGAAATAAACTCATTTGTGCTAGTTTTGTTTAACATGGTGTTTAATAATAATAACAGCAAACAATGACTTTCTTAAATGCAGCCTAATGGGTATTTGTTACCTAATTAGGCAAACTTGCAAATGGAATTATACAGCCTAATCTGTATACAACTAATCCAACTATGAGTGAACTCTCTTACAGTGAAAACCCGCTTTTAGTGAAATGCTTTTTTGTGTTTATTCAGAATGCAATGCAAAATAGTTTCATCCTAAATATGTTCAAATTGATTTTTTATCTTGAATTTTATGTTATTCATTTGTAACTATATTTGTATGTAGTAACTTATTGTATGTGTTTAGCCTATTGTTCTGTGACATAGCATGTTTATATTTTATACCACTGTATTCTAGGGCTGCATACCGGAACTTGATATCTATCACATACCCCTACTAAAGGTTCGATCAATATGTCATATCAAACGTTTCCATATTAGACAAATATCAAAATGCAAAAATGTCTGAACTTTCTTCCTAAAACGTTTTGTCAGCAATAAGTACCATAAGTACAGATAACTGACTAATATTCTCAATTTTCTTTGTACCTGATTTTGGATTGAAATTTAGCCAAAGTGAGAACAGAAATAAAGATTCATCTGCTGGCGAAGACTGTGGTAATTTTAGATAAGACTTCACTTTGAATTTTTGCATCAGAGAATTCCTTTTTATTCTTTATTTTTCGTATTTGAAAAAAGTATTTGATACGAATATTGTATTGATAGATATGACTGATATGCAACCCTACTGTTTTCTTTCATTATTTTTATTTTTTGTGAAAAATGTTGCTTCTTTAGTTGGTATTTCTCTTTAATGTACTTAACAGATACATGACCAACAAAAAGCTTTTAAATCCTTTATAAATTATTGGAACGGAACAGTCTGCTCCTGTCCGTCACGTGCATTTACTTAAATGTGCATTTTGAGCTTTATATGTTTATATGTTTATAGGCTATGTTGCAATATGTAGCTTTTCCATGTGCTTGCTTTGATGAAATTGTTTGTTGTGTTTTCTGTATATGTGAAATGTGCTTCTTTACCATGCCCCTTTAACTTTTTATGTTCTTACTATGCTTTGCCATGTATACCATGTCAGAACTGTTCTTGTGTGTCATGCTATTACCTGTAAATAACCTGTATATTTATATATATGTAAACTTCTGCTTTTTAAGATTTACTTAACCAATCACTTTTAAATATTTAACCTTAATTAAATGTAGTTTAAACTTTTGTGTACCCAGAATATTGTAAGTAGATCTCTCACTAAAATTTTACATATACACTGCCCTCCAAAAGTTCCTGCACACTGACAATTTCCCATGCAATTAATGTATGTATTTATAAATTTGTACTGTAATAAATTATCTTATTTTCAAGTGTGAAGAAACTTTTGGATGGCAGTGTATATGTATGTCTTAATTGATTGTATCTTTTAATATCTGCCTGTCATATTGATATTTTAGATGTAATTAACCTCCTATATATTTATGTAGTTGTATTGCTGCCTTGTTTCATGCCCTGCTTGCCTGTCTCACATTTATTTATGCACATGCTACCTTGTTTTATGTAGATGTATTCTGTTATGTTAAAGGTAGGGATGTCAACGAATGGCAATTTGGTATTGAACATTCGGTCAACGTTCCGAATGAATATTGAACATTCGACCTTCTTATTTAATATTCAGTCCTACACTTTATACCGCTCCTGAGCTTCAGCATGATGCTTGGGCTTATCAGCAGAACTAATCTGCGATAATAGTAATAACTGTAAACAATCAAATTGACCCCATCCCTGCTGGGAGCTGCTTGCCACTAATTGGAGTTTTATAGCCTGTACTGGACTGGAGTCATATATTACATGTGTAATTGTTGCTTAATATACGATGCACACTTTATATATTTTATAGACCAGGGCTGTGTGAAAATATTTTTCTCTTGGTAATTTATCGCTTACTTGAAGAACAAAAATGAATTGGTTAAGTATTATTTGGTTATCATATTCATTTTTGGAATACTATTATTGAACTAATTTGAATGTTTTGCATTCAATTTTGTTAACCAAAGTTACATATGTGATGTTGTAATAAATCCAGTTCTTTCCACCAAGAAAAATAATACAGTAAAACATTTTTCTAAATTTAATTGTGTGAATGAAAATGCAGCAATTGATTCAGATGGTTAAATGACAAAATAGTAAAAGAAATAGATGAAAAGCCTGAAAAATTCTTACAAATCAATCAAACACCCAATAATCCTTCCTTCCTTCGTTCAGTGCTGCCGTCCTTTCGTCCTTCAGTCCTTCCTTCAGTCTGTCCGTCCTTCCCTCCTTCCATCCTTCCGTCCTTTCTTCTTCAGTCATTCCTTCCTTCAGTCCTTCCGTCCTACCTTCCATCCTTCCGTCCTTCCTTCCTTCCGTCCTTCCTTCCGTCCTTCCTTCCGTCCTTCCGTCCTTCCGTCCTTCCTTCCGTCCTTCCTTCCGTCCTTCCGTCCTTCCTTCCTTCCGTCCTTCCTTCCTTCCTTCCGTCCTTCCTTCCGTCCTTCCTTCCGTCCGTCCTTCCGTCCTTCCGTCCTTCCATCCTTTCTCATTCCGTCCTTCCGTCCTTCCGTCCTTCCGTCCTTCCGTCCTTCCGTCCTTCCGTCCTTCCGTCCTTCCGTCCTTCCGTCCTTCCTTCCGTCCTTCCTTCCGTCCTTCCTTCCGTCCTTCCTTCCGTCCTTCCTTCCTTCCGTCCTTCCTTCCGTCCTTCCTTCCGTCCTTCCTTCCGTCCTTCCTTCCGTCCTTCGTTCCGTCCTTCGTTCCGTCCTTCCTTCCTGTCCTTCCTTCCGTCATACCTTCCGTCCTTCCGTCCTTCAGTCCTTCAGTCCTTCAGTCCTTCCGTCCTTCCGTCCTTCCGTCCGTCCGTCCTTCCCTCCGTCCGTCCTTCCGTCCTTCCCTCCTGCCGTCCTTCCTTCCGTCCTTCCGTCCTTCCTTCCGTCCTTCCTTCCGTCCTTCCTTCCGTCCTTCCTTCCGTCCTTCCTTCCGTCCTTCCGTCCTTCCGTCCTTCCGTCCTTCCGTCCTTCCGTCCTTCAGTCCTTCAGTCCGTCCGTCCTTCCTTCCGTCCTTCCTTCCATCCGTCCTTCCTTCCGTCCGTCCTTCCGTCCTTCCTTCCTTACGTCCTTCCGTCCTGCCGTTCTTCCGTCCTTCCGTCCTTCCGTCCTTCCTTCATTCCGTCCTTCCGTCCTTCCTTCATTCCGTCCTTCCGTCCTTCATTCAGCCATTCAGTCATTCAGTCATTCAAGTCATTCAAGTCATTCAGTCCTTCCTTCCTTCATTCAGTCATTCAGTCATTCAAGTCATTCAAGTCAATCAAGTCATTCAGTCCTTCCTTCCTTCATTCAGTCCTTCAGTCATTCAAGTCATTCAACTCATTCAGTCACTCAGTCCTCCATCCAATATACATGTGTATAAATATTTATACTTGGATAGTAACATAAGTAGACAGCTTGAGTTTTTTTAATGAATAGTTAAATTTAGTTAGAATCCCATGTCTCTCTTTACCCCAAATATACAATAAGACATGTCAATTAACACCTGTAGATATTTTTTTCACTTGTAAAATTACATTCAATGCTATAATGCCCTTCATTGAAACTTAATACACTTGCATTCAGCTTTTATATTGAAAATATGTACTTTATTGAATATTCCAATTCCGAATATTCTTTGACATCCCTAGTTAAATGTTCTGATATCTGTTTTAATGTTTCTTTGTAATAGTCGGGACAGAGCCTCAATAGAGCTTGTGTTTACTATGATATAAAAAACCGACTTCTAAATAAAGTTTACTTGACTTGACTAAAAGTAAATCAAACTCGAAAACCCGACTACTCTACTGTGATTGATTTATTCCTTACATGGTATTTTAATAATATATATGAAGATGTATACTTTATAGTAATGCATGATACCACACATCCAGGGGCGCCGTTATGCAACATGGATGAAACCATTGATTGCACATTCCGAATAGTCAAACAACGAGTTTGATTTATAGTTATTGATGAAGGCATTTCCATTTCATATATTGTGATGCATAGTGCATGTTATCATGTATGTAAATTTTGTAAATGTAATTTTTTTTCGAAACGTAGTAACCGCCACCTGTAAACATATGTTGGGTAGAACAAAAAAATTTACTACATTTTTTTCAGTTTAACAAATTGAGGCGACTGTATGAGAAGTACATGTTCAACATTTTATTCTTTCTGTAATTTGTAGTGTTTTTTAAGTGTTGTTGTCTGTACTATTGCAATGTTTTATGTCCAGTTTGTAACTGTTTGTACAATACAACCTCTCCATAGCAACACTTTGGGAGATGCACACTTTGGCTGTTGTTTAGAGGTTGTTGACCTAAAGAGATTAAATCAATTGTTAATTATTACTATAGGAAAAGTTAATTTTGTTGTTGATGAGAGCTTGTTGCTTTAGAGAGGTTGCATTGTATACAATAAAGTCATGTTTTGAAATTATTCTTGTATATAAATAAAAACAAATTGTAAATAAAAAATATTTCAATGACGGGAGATAGGGATGGCTGTGAGTGGAGATGGGGAGGCCATAATTATGAAAATAGATTTTCACTGAAATTATTACTATAGGAAAAGTTGATTTTGTTGTTCAAGAGAGGTTGCTGCTTAAGAGAGGTTGCATTGTATGCAGGTTTTGAAATTATTCTTGAATATAAATAAAAACAAATTGCAAAAATCATTTCAATGAAGGGAGATAGGGATGGCTGTGAGTGGAGATGGGGAGGCCATATGAAAATAGATTTTCACTGAAATTATTACTATAGGAAAAGTTGATTTTGTTGTTGAAGAGAGGTTGCTGCTTAAGAGAGGTTGCATTGTATGCATGTTTTGAAATTATTCTTGTATATAAATAAAAACAAATTGCAAAAATCATTTCAATGAAGGGAGATAGGGATGGCTGTGAGTGGAGATGGGGGGGCCATATAAAAATAGATTTTCACTGAAATTATTACTACATGTATAGGAAAAGTTGATTTTGTTGTTGAAGAGAGGTTGCTGCTTAAGAGAGGTTGCATTGTATACATGTTTTGAAATTATTCTTGTATATAAATAAAAACAAATTGTAAAATCATTTCAATAAAGGGTCCAGATAGGGATTATAGGCTGTGAGTGGAGATTGGGAGGCCATTTAAAAAAAAATAACATGATATTCATTGCACGAGTGTTGTTATATTGATAGATTCATGTCTAGCATAGTAATTGGTCATGACTTGTAAAAGTTTGTCTGTATAAATGTTTTTAAATGCAAAAATATTATTTGTAATAAAATATTTTTAAGTATTTTATAAGTTGTTCTATTATATTATAAGCAATAAAATATCCAAAGTTGTATATTCATTCTTGTTGTTTATAATTGTCTTATTCAGGTAGTAGATTGATTTGGTTAATCAAATAATTACATTGAGGATATTTAATGACCCAGGAGATGCCCCAGTTCCAGAAGCACCCATGGTTCTTTTACATGCTCGATGTAAAGCATCATACATGGGACCTCGGTTTTTAAAGTCTCGTCCGAAAGACTGTTAGTACTGTCAGTGATGGAGTGGGGAATAGAACCTGTGTTCCCTGGATTACTAGTCGAGCGCGTTGCCATACATAAAATCTCCCTTCAAACAAAATGTGTCACATTATGTTAATTAGTTGATTTGTACTGGAGTTGGAATAAATACCAATCCGATCATGCAAGAAACCCTAAAATCTCGATCGATCAGCCAATGGAATCTTCCTTGGCACGTCACGTTGGATGATGCATATATGTGTATACATATAGGTGTTAAATATGCTTACGTCACTCGGCATATTATGTCATTAACAATTACACTCGTCTAAAAAGTGTTTTGATTAGAACGCCTGTTGGAGTGAAACTTAGTTTTATATGCAGTGACTGTTATAATCGTCATCAATCGAAAAAGTAGCTGAAGACAGCATGATGTATATTGAAAGTAACTTCCCTTTATTATCAGGGGAGGCCACACCGAAAAACTAAAATTAAGTCGGAAGAGTAACTTCCCTTTATAATCAGGGGAGGTCACTATGAAAACTTAATATTTAAGACGGAAGAGTAACTTCCCTTTATTATCAGGGGAGGTCACTCTGAAAACATAAAATTTAAGACGGAAGACTAACTTCCCTTTATTATCAGGGGAGGTCACTCTGAAAAACCAAAATTAAGTCGGAAGAGTAACTTCCCTTTATAATCAGGGGAGGTCACTATGAAAACTTAATATTTAAGACGGAAGAGTAACTTCCCTTTATTATGAGGGGAGGTCACTCTGAAAAACTTAAAATTTAAGACGGAAGAGTAACTTCCCTTTATAATCAGGGGAGGTCACTCTGAAAACTTAATATTTAAGACGGAAGAGTAACTTCCCTTTATCATCAGGGGAGGTCACTCTGAAAAACTAAAATTAAGCCGGAAGAGTAACTTCCCTTTATTATCAGGGGAGGTCACTCTGAAAAACTTAAAATTTAAGACGGAAGAGTAACTTCCCTTTATAATCAGGGGAGGTCACTCTGAAAACTTAATATTTAAGACGGAAGAGTAACTTCCCTTTATCATCAGGGGAGGTCACTCTGAAAAACTAAAATTAAGTCGGAAGAGTAACTTCCCTTTATTATCAGGGGAGGTCACTCTGAAAACTTAAAATTTAAGACGGAAGAGTAACTTCCCTTTATTACCAGGGGAGGTCACTCTGAAAAACTAAAATTAAGTCGGAAGAATAACTTCCCTTTATAATCAGGGGAGGTCACTCTGAAAAACCAAAATTAAGTCGGAAGAGTAACTTCCCTTTATAATCAGGGGAGGTCACTCTGAAAACTTAATATTTAAGACGGAAGAGTAACTTCCCTTAATCATCAGGGGAGGTCACTCTGAAAAACTAAAATTAAGTCGGAAGAGTAACTTCCCTTTATTATCAGGGGAGGTCACTCTGAAAAACTAAAATTAAGTCGGAAGAGTAACTTCCCTTTATAATCAGGGGAGGTCACTATGAAAACTTAATATTTAAGACGGAAGAGTAACTTCCCTTTATTATCAGGGGAGGTCACTCTGAAAACTTAAAATTTAAGACGGAAGACTAACTTCCCTTTATTATCAGGGGAGGTCACTCTGAAAAACCAAAATTAAGTCGGAAGAGTAACTTCCCTTTATAATCAGGGGAGGTCACTATGAAAACTTAATATTTAAGACGGAAGAGTAACTTCCCTTTATTATGAGGGGAGGTCACTCTGAAAAACTTAAAATTTAAGACGGAAGAGTAACTTCCCTTTATAATCAGGGGAGGTCACTCTGAAAACTTAATATTTAAGACGGAAGAGTAACTTCCCATTATCATCAGGGGAGGTCACTCTGAAAAACTAAAATTAAGTCGGAAGAGTAACTTCCCTTTATTATCAGGGGAGGTCACTCTGAAAAACCAAAATTAATTCGGAAGAGTAACTTCCCTTTATAATCAGGGGAGGTCACTATGAAAACTTAATATTTAAGACGGAAGAGTAACTTCCCTTTATTATGAGGGGAGGTCACTCTGAAAAACTTAAAATTTAAGACGAAGAGTAACTTCCCTTTATTATCAGGGGAGGTCACTCTGAAAAACTTAAAATTTAAGACGGAAGAGTAACTTCCCTTTATGATCAGGGGAGGTCACTCTGAAAAACTTCAAATTTAAAACGGAAGAGTAACTTCCCTTTATAATCAGGGGAGGTCACTCTGAAAACTTAATATTTAAGACGGAAGAGTAACTTCCCTTTATCATCAGGGGAGGTCACTCTGAAAAACTTAAAATTTAAGACGGAAGAGTAACTTCCCTTTATAATCAGGGGAGGTCACTCTGAAAACTTAATATTTAAGACGGAAGAGTAACTTCCCTTTATCATCAGGGGAGGTCACTCTGAAAAACTAAAATTAAATCGGAAGAGTAACTTCCCTTTATTATCAGGGGAGGTCACTCTGAAAAACTTAAAATTTAAGACGGAAGGGTAACTTCCCTTTATCATCAGGGGAGGTCACTCAGAAAAACTAAAATTTAAGACGGAAGAGTAACTTCCCTTTATAATCAGGGGAGGTCACTCTGAAAACTTAATATTTAAGACGGAAGAGTAACTTCCCTTTATCATCAGGGGAGGTCACTCTGAAAAACTAAAATTAAGTCGGAAGAGTAACTTCCCTTTATTATCAGGGGAGGTCACTCTGAAAAACTAAAATTAAGTTGGATGAGTAACTTCCCTTTATAATCAGGGGAGGTCACTCAGAAAACTTAATATTTAAGACGGAAGAGTAACTTCCCTTTATTATCAGGGGAGGTCACTCTGAAAAACTTAAAATTTAAGACGGAAGAGTAACTTCCCATTATTATCAGGGGAGATCACTCTGAAAACTTAATATTAAAGATGGAAGAGTAACTTCCCTTTATTATCAAGGGAGGTCACTCTGAAAAACTTAAAATTTAAGACGGAAGAGTAACTTCCCTTTATTATGTGGGGAGGTCACTCTGAAAAGCTAAAATTTAAGACGGAAGAGTAACTTCCCTTTATTATGAGGGGAGGTCACTCTGAAAACTTAATATTTAAGACGGAAGAGTAACTTCCCTTTATTATCAGGGGAGGTCACTCTGAAAATCTTTTATTAAGTCGGAAGAGTAACTTCCCTTTATAATCAGGGGAGGTCACTCTGAAAACTTGAAATTTAAATCGGAAGAGTAACTTCCCTTTATTATCAGGGGAGGTCACTCTGAAAAACTTAAAATCTAAGACGGAAGAGTAACTTCCCTTTTTTACCAGGGGAGGTGACTCTGAAAAACTTAAAATTTAAGACGGAAGAGTAACTTCCCTTTATTATCAGGGGAGATCACTCTGAAAAACTTAAATTAAGTCGGAAGAGTAACTTCCCTTTATAATCAGGAAAGGTCACTCTGAAAACTTAATATTTAAGACGGAAGAGTAACTTCCCTTTATTATCAGGGGAGGTCACTCTAAAAATCTTTTATTAAGTCGGGAGAGTAACTTCCCTTTATAATCAGGGGAGGTCACCCTGAAAACTTGAAATTTAAATCGGAAGAGTAACTTCCCTTTATCATCAGGGGAGGTCACTCTGAAAAACTAAAATTAAGCCGGAAGAGTAACTTCCCTTTATTATCAGGGGAGGTCACTCTGAAAAACTTAAAATTTAAGACGGAAGAGTAACTTCCCTTTATTACCAGGGGAGGTCACTCTGAAAAACCAAAATTAAGTCGGAAGAGTAACTTCCCTTTATAATCAGGGGAGGTCACTATGAAAACTTAATATTTAAGACGGAAGAGTAACTTCCCTTTATTATGAGGGGAGGTCACTCTGAAAAACTTAAAATTTAAGACGGAAGAGTAACTTCCCTTTATAATCAGGGGAGGTCACTCTGAAAACTTAATATTTAAGACGGAAGAGTAACTTCCCTTTATCATCAGGGGAGGTCACTCTGAAAAACTAAAATTAAGTCGGAAGAGTAACTTCCCTTTATTATCAGGGGAGGTCACTCTGAAAAACCAAAATTAAGTCGGAAGAGTAACTTCCCTTTATAATCAGGGGAGGTCACTATGAAAACTTAATATTTAAGACGGAAGAGTAACTTCCCTTTATTATGAGGGGAGGTCACTCTGAAAAACTTAAAATTTAAGACGGAAGAGTAACTTCCCTTTATTATCAGGGGAGGTCACTCTGAAAAACTTAAAATTTAAGACGGAAGAGTAACTTCCCTTTATGATCAGGGGAGGTCACTCTGAAAAACTTCAAATTTAAAACGGAAGAGTAACTTCCCTTTATAATCAGGGGAGGTCACTCTGAAAACTTAATATTTAAGACGGAAGAGTAACTTCCCTTTATCATCAGGGGAGGTCACTCTGAAAAACTTAAAATTTAAGACGGAAGAGTAACTTCCCTTTATAATCAGGGGAGGTCACTCTGAAAACTTAATATTTAAGACGGAAGAGTAACTTCCCTTTATCATCAGGGGAGGTCACTCTGAAAAACTAAAATTAAATCGGAAGAGTAACTTCCCTTTATTATCAGGGGAGGTCACTCTGAAAAACTTAAAATTTAAGACGGAAGGGTAACTTCCCTTTATTATCAGGGGAGGTCACTCAGAAAAACTAAAATTTAAGACGGAAGAGTAACTTCCCTTTATAATCAGGGGAGGTCACTCTGAAAACTTAATATTTAAGACGGAAGAGTAACTTCCCTTTATCATCAGGGGAGGTCACTCTGAAAAACTAAAATTAAGTCGGAAGAGTAACTTCCCTTTATTATCAGGGGAGGTCACTCTGAAAAACTTAAAATTAAAGACGGAAGGGTAACTTCCCTTTATTATCAGGGGAGGTCACTCAGAAAAACTAAAATTTAAGACGGAAGAGTAACTTCCCTTTATTATGAGGGGAGGTCACTCTGAAAAACTTAAAATTTAAGACGGAAGGGTAACTTCCCTTTATTATCAGGGGAGGTCACTCTGAAAAACTAAAATTAAGTCGGAAGAGTAACTTCCCTTTATAATCAGGGGAGGTCACTATGAAAACTTAATATTTAAGACGGAAGAGTAACTTCCCTTTATTATCAGGGGAGGTCACTCTGAAAACTTAAAATTTAAGACAGAAGACTAACTTCCCTTTATTATCAGGGGAGGTCACTCTGAAAAACCAAAATTAAGTCGGAAGAGTAACTTCCCTTTATAATCAGGGGAGGTCACTATGAAAACTTAATATTTAAGACGGAAGAGTAACTTCCCTTTATTATGAGGGGAGGTCACTCTGAAAAACTTAAAATTTAAGACGGAAGAGTAACTTCCCTTTATAATCAGGGGAGGTCACTTTGAAAACTTAATATTTAAGACGGAAGAGTAACTTCCCTTTATCATCAGGGGAGGTCACTCTGAAAAACTAAAATTAAGTCGGAAGAGTAACTTCCCTTTATTATCAGGGGAGGTCACTCTGAAAAACCAAAATTAATTCGGAAGAGTAACTTCCCTTTATAATCAGGGGAGGTCACTATGAAAACTTAATATTTAAGACGGAAGAGTAACTTCCCTTTATTATGAGGGGAGGTCACTCTGAAAAACTTAAAATTTAAGACGGAAGAGTAACTTCCCTTTATTATCAGGGGAGGTCACTCTGAAAAACTTAAAATTTAAGACGGAAGAGTAACTTCCCTTTATGATCAGGGGAGGTCACTCTGAAAACTTAATATTTAAGACGGAAGAGTAAATTCCCTTTATCATCAGGGGAGGTCACTCTGAAAAACTTAAAATTTAAGACGGAAGAGTAACTTCCCTTTATAATCAGGGGAGGTCACTCTGAAAACTTAATATTTAAGACGGAAGAGTAACTTCTCTTTATCATCAGGGGAGGTCACTCTGAAAAACTAAAATTAAATCGGAAGAGTAACTTCCCTTTATTATCAGGGGAGGTCACTCAGAAAAACTTAAAATTTAAGACGGAAGAGTAACTCCCCTTTATCATCAGGGGAGGTCACTCTAAAAAACTGAAATTAAGTCGGAAGAGTAACTTCCCTTTATTATCAGGGGAGGACACTCTGAAAAATTAATATTTAAGACGGAAGAGTAACTTCCCTTTATTATCAGGGGAGGTCACTCTGAAAAACATAAAATTTAAGACGGAAGAGTAACTTCCCTTTATTATCAGGGGAGATCACTCTGAAAACTTAATATTAAAGATGGAAGAGTAACTTCCCTTTATTATCAAGGGAGGTCACTCTGAAAAACTTAAAATTTAAGACGGAAGAGTAACTTCCCTTTATTATGTGGGGAGGTCACTCTGAAAAGCTAAAATTTAAGACGGAAGAGTAACTTCCCTTTATTATGAGGGGAGGTCACTCTGAAAACTTAATATTTAAGACGGAAGAGTAACTTCCCTTTATTATCAGGGGAGGTCACTCTGAAAATCTTTTATTAAGTCGGAAGAGTAACTTCCCTTTATAATCAGGGGAGGTCACTCTGAAAACTTGAAATTTAAATCGGAAGAGTAACTTCCCTTTATTATCAGGGGAGGTCACTCTGAAAAACTTAAAATCTAAGACGGAAGAGTAACTTCCCTTTTTTACCAGGGGAGGTGACTCTGAAAAACTTAAAATTTAAGACGGAAGAGTAACTTCCCTTTATTATCAGGGGAGGTCACTCTGAAAAACTTAAATTAAGTCGGAAGAGTAACTTCCCTTTATAATCAGGAAAGGTAGCTCTGAAAACTTAATATTTAAGACGGAAGAGTAACTTCCCTTTATTATCAGGGGAGGTCACTCTAAAAATCTTTTATTAAGTCGGGAGAGTAACTTCCCTTTATAATCAGGGGAGGTCACTCTGAAAACTTGAAATTTAAATCGGAAGAGTAACTTCCCTTTATCATCAGGGGAGGTCACTCTGAAAAACTAAAATTAAGCCGGAAGAGTAACTTCCCTTTATAATCAGGGGAGGTCACTATGAAAACTTAATATTAAGACGGAAGAGTAACTTCCCTTTATTATGAGGGGAGGTCACTCTGAAAAACTTAAAATTTAAGACGGAAGAGTAACTTCCCTTTATAATCAGGGGAGGTCACTCTGAAAACTTAATATTTAAGACGGAAGAGTAACTTCCCTTTATCATCAGGGGAGGTCACTCTGAAAAACTAAAATTAAGTCGGAAAAGTAACTTCCCTTTATTATCAGGGGAGGTCACTCTGAAAAACCAAAATTAAGTCGGAAGAGTAACTTCCCTTTATAATCAGGGGAGGTCACTATGAAAACTTAATATTTAAGACGGAAGAGTAACTTCCCTTTATTATCAGGGGAGGTCACTCTGAAAAACTTAAAATTTAAGACGGAAGAGTAACTTCCCTTTATGATCAGGGGAGGTCACTCTGAAAAACTTCAAATTTAAAACGGAAGAGTAACTTCCCTTTATAATCAGGGGAGGTCACTCTGAAAACTTAATATTTAAGACGGAAGAGTAACTTCCCTTTATCATCAGGGGAGGTCACTCTGAAAAACTTAAAATTTAAGACGGAAGAGTAACTTCCCTTTATAATCAGGGGAGGTCACTCTGAAAAACTTAAAATTTAAGACGGAAGAGAAACTTCCCTTTATTATCAGGGGAGGTCACTCTGAAAAACTAAAATTAAGTCGGAAGAGTAACTTCCCTTTATTATCAGGGGAGGTCACTCTGAAAAACTAAAATTAAGTCGGAAGAGTAACTTCCCTTTATAATCAGGGGAGGTCACTATGAAAACTTAATATTTAAGACGGAAGAGTAACTTCCCTTTATTATCAGGGGAGGTCACTCTGAAAACTTAAAATTTAAGACAGAAGACTAACTTCCCTTTATTATCAGGGGAGGTCACTCTGAAAAACCAAATTTAAGACGGAAGAGTAACTTCCTTTTATAATCAGGGGAGGTCACTCTGAAAACTTAATATTTAAGACGGAAGAGTAACTTCCCTTTATCATCAGGGGAGGTCACTCTGAAAAACTAAAATTAAGTCGGAAGAGTAACTTCCCTTTATTATCAGGGGAGGTCACTCTGAAAAACCAAAATTAATTCGGAAGAGTAACTTCCCTTTATAATCAGGGGAGGTCACTATGAAAACTTAATATTTAAGACGGAAGAGTAACTTCCCTTTATTATGAGGGGAGGTCACTCTGAAAAACTTAAAATTTAAGACGGAAGAGTAACTTCCCTTTATTATCAGGGGAGGTCACTCTGAAAAACTCAAAATTTAAGACGGAAGAGTAACTTCCCTAAATCATCAGGGGAGGTCACTCTGAAAACTTAATATTTAAGACGGAAGAGTAACTTCCCTTTATCATCAGGGGAGGTCACTCTGAAAAACTTAAAATTTAAGACGGAAGAGTAACTTCCCTTTATAATCAGGGAAGGTCACTCTGAAAACTTAATATTTAAGACGGAAGAGTAACTTCCCTTTATCATCAGGGGAGGTCACTCTGAAAAACTTAAAATTTAAGACGGAAGAGTAACTTCCCTTTATAATCAGGGGAGGTCACTCTGAAAACTTAATATTTAAGACGGAAGAGTAACTTCCCTTTATTATCAGGGGAGGTCACTCTGAAAAACTTAAAATTTAAGACGGAAGGGTAACTTCCCTTTATTATCAGGGGAGGTCACTCAGAAAAACTAAAATTTAAGACGGAAGAGTAACTTCCCTTTATAATCAGGGGAGGTCACTCTGAAAACTTAATATTTAAGACGGAAGAGTAACTTCCCTTTATCATCAGGGGAGGTCACTCTGAAAAACTAAAATTAAGTCGGAAGAGTAACTTCCCTTTATTATCAGGGGAGGACACTCTGAAAACTTAATATTTAAGACGGAAGAGTAACTTCCCTTTATTATCAGGGGAGGTCACTCTGAAAAACTAAAATTAAGTTGGATGAGTAACTTCCCTTTATTATCAGGGGAGGACACTCTGAAAACTTAATATTTAAGACGGAAGAGTAACTTCCCTTTATTATCAGGGGAGGCCACTCTGAAAAACTAAAATTAAGTTGGATGAGTAACTTCCCTTTATAATCAGGGGAGGTCACTCAGAAAACTTAATATTTAAGACGGAAGAGTAACTTCCCTTTATTATCAGGGGAGGTCACTCTGAAAAACTTAAAATTTAAGACGGAAGATTAACTTCCCTTTATTATGTGGGGAGGTCACTTTGAAAAGCTAAAATTTAAGACGGAAGAGTAACTTCCCTTTATTATGAGGGGAGGTCACTCTGAAAACTTAATATTTAAGACGGAAGAGTAACTTCCCTTTATTATCAGGGGAGGTCACTCTGAAAATCTTTTATTAAGTCGGAAGAGTAACTTCCCTTTATAATCAGGGGAGGTCACTCTGAAAACTTGAAATTTAAATCGGAAGAGTAACTTCCCTTTATTATCAGGGGAGGTCACTCTGAAAAACTTAAAATCTAAGACGGAAGAGTAACTTCCCTTTTTTACCAGGGGAGGTGACTCTGAAAAACTTAAAATTTAAGACGGAAGAGTAACTTCTCTTTATTATCAGGGGAGGTCACTCTGAAAAACTTAAAATTTAAGACGGAAGAGTAACTTCCCTTTATGATCAGGGGAGGTCACTCTGAAAAACTTCAAATTTAAAACGGAAGAGTAACTTCCCTTTATAATCAGGGGAGGTCACTCTGAAAACTTAATATTTAAGACGGAAGAGTAACTTCCCTTTATCATCAGGGGAGGTCACTCTGAAAAACTTAAAATTTAAGACGGAAGAGTAACTTCCCTTTATAATCAGGGGAGGTCACTCTGAAAACTTAATATTTAAGACGGAAGAGTAACTTCCCTTTATCATCAGGGGAGGTCACTCTGAAAAACTAAAATTAAATCGGAAGAGTAACTTCCCTTTATTATCAGGGGAGGTCACTCTGAAAAACTTAAAATTTAAGACGGAAGGGTAACTTCCCTTTATTATCAGGGGAGGTCACTCAGAAAAACTAAAATTTAAGACGGAAGAGTAACTTCCCTTTATAATCAGGGGAGGTCACTCTGAAAACTTAATATTTAAGACGGAAGAGTAACTTCCCTTTATCATCAGGGGAGGTCACTCTGAAAAACTAAAATTAAGTCGGAAGAGTAACTTCCCTTTATTATCAGGGGAGGTCACTCTGAAAAACTTAAAATTTAAGACGGAAGGGTAACTTCCCTTTATTATCTGGGGAGGTCACTCAGAAAAACTAAAATTTAAGACGGAAGAGTAACTTCCCTTTATTATCAGGGGAGGTCACTCTGAAAAACTAAAATTAAGTCGGAAGAGTAACTTCCCTTTATTATCAGGGGAGGTCACTCTGAAAAACTTAAAATTTAAGACGGAAGAGTAACTTCCCTTTATTATGAGGGGAGGTCACTCTGAAAAACTTAAAATTTAAGACGGAAGAGTAACTTCCCTTTATGATCAGGGGAGGTCACTCTGAAAAACTTAAAATTTAAAACGGAAGAGTAACTTCCCTTTATAATCAGGGGAGGTCACTCTGAAAACTTAATATTTAAGACGGAAGAGTAACTTCCCTTTATCATCAGGGGAGGTCACTCTGAAAAACTTAAAATTTAAGACGGAAGAGTAACTTCCCTTTATTATCAGGGGAGGTCACTCTGAAAAACTAAAATTAAGTCGGAAGAGTAACTTCCCTTTATAATCAGGGGAGGTCACTATGAAAACTTAATATTTAAGACGGAAGAGTAACTTCCCTTTATTATCAGGGGAGGTCACTGTGAAAACTTAAAATTTAAGACAGAAGACTAACTTCCCTTTATTATCAGGGGAGGTCACTCTGAAAAACCAAAATTAAGTCGGAAGAGTAACTTCCCTTTATAATCAGGGGAGGTCACTATGAAAACTTAATATTTAAGACGGAAGAGTTACTTCCCTTTATTATGAGGGGAGGTCACTCTGAAAAACTTAAAATTTAAGACGGAAGAGTAACTTCCCTTTATAATCAGGGGAGGTCACTCTGAAAACTTAATATTTAAGACGGAAGAGTAACTTCCCTTTATCATCAGGGGAGGTCACTCTGAAAAACTAAAATTAAGTCGGAAGAGTAACTTCCCTTTATTATCAGGGGAGGTCACTCTGAAAACTTAATATTTAAGACGGAAGAGTAACTTCCCTTTATTATGAGGGGAGGTCACTCTGAAAAACTTAAAATTTAAGACGGAAGAGTAACTTCCCTTTATTATCAGGGGAGGTCACTCTGAAAAACTTAAAATTTAAGACGGAAGAGTAACTTCCCTTTATGCTCAGGGGAGGTCACTCTGAAAAACTTCAAATTTAAAACGGAAGAGTAACTTCCCTTTATAATCAGGGGAGGTCACTCTGAAAACTTAATATTTAAGACGGAAGAGTAACTTCCCTTTATCATCAGGGGAGGTCACTCTGAAAAACTTAAAATTTAAGACGGAAGAGTAACTTCCCTTTATAATCAGGGGAGGTCACTCTGCAAAACTTAAAATTTAAGACGGAAGAGTAACTTCCCTTTATAATCAGGGGAGGTCACTCTGAAAACTTAATATTTAAGACGGAAGAGTAACTTCCCTTTATCATCAGGGGAGGTCACTCAGAAAAACTAAAATTTAAGACGGAAGAGTAACTTCCCTTTATTATGAGGGGAGGTCACTCTGAAAAACTTAAAATTTAAGACAGAAGAGTAACTTCCCTTTATTATCAGGGGAGGTAACTCTGAAAAACTTAAAATTTAAGACGGAAGAGAAACTTCCCTTTATTATGAGGGGAGGTCACTCTGAAAAACTTAAAATTTAAGACGGAAGAGTAACTTCCCTTTATTATCAGGGGAGGTCACTCTGAAAAACTTAAAATTTAAGACGGAAGAGTAACTTCCCTTTATGCTCAGGGGAGGTCACTCTGAAAAACTTCAAATTTAAAACGGAAGAGTAACTTCCCTTTATAATCAGGGGAGGTCACTCTGAAAACTTAATATTTAAGACGGAAGAGTAACTTCCCTTTATCATCAGGGGAGGTCACTCTGAAAAACTTAAAATTTAAGACGGAAGAGTAACTTCCCTTTATAATCAGGGGAGGTCACTCTGCAAAACTTAAAATTTAAGACGGAAGAGTAACTTCCCTTTATAATCAGGGGAGGTCACTCTGAAAACTTAATATTTAAGACGGAAGAGTAACTTCCCTTTATCATCAGGGGAGGTCACTCAGAAAAACTAAAATTTAAGACGGAAGAGTAACTTCCCTTTATTATGAGGGGAGGTCACTCTGAAAAACTTAAAATTTAAGACAGAAGAGTAACTTCCCTTTATTATCAGGGGAGGTAACTCTGAAAAACTTAAAATTTAAGACGGAAGAGAAACTTCCCTTTATTATCAGGGGAGGTCACTCTGAAAAACTAAAATTAAGTCGGAAGAGTAACTTCCCTTTATAATCAGGGGAGGTCACTCTGAAAAACCAAAATTAAGTCGGAAGAGTAACTTCCCTTTATAATCAGGGGAGGTCACTATGAAAATTTAATATTTAAGACGGAAGAGTAACTTCCCTTTATTATCAGGGGAGGTCACTATGAAAACTTAATATTTAAGACAGAAGAGTAACTTCCCTTTATTATCAGGGGAGGTCACTCTGAAAAACTTAAAATTTAAGACGGAAGAGTAACTTCCCTTTATAATCAGGGGAGGTCACTCTGAAAAACTAAAATTAAGTCGGAAGAGTAACTTCCCTTTATTATCAGGGGAGGTCACTCAGAAAAACTAAAATTTAAGACGGAAGAGTAACTTCCCTTTATTATCAGGGGAGGTCACTCTGAAAAACTTAAAATTTAAGACGGAAGAGTAACTTCCCTTAAGTATCAGGGGAGGTCATTCAGAAAAACTAAAATTTAAGACGGAAGAGTAACTTCCCTTTATTATCAGGGGAGGTCACTCAGAAAAACTAAAATTTAAGACGGAAGAGTAACTTCCCTTTATTATCAGGGGAGGTCACTCTGAAAAACTTAAAATTTAAGACGGAAGAGTAACTTCCCTTAAGTATCAGGGGAGGTCATTCAGAAAAACTAAAATTTAAGACGGAAGAGTAACTTCCCTTTATTATCAAGGGAGGTCACTCTGAAAAACTTAAAATTTAAGACGGAAGAGTAACTTCCCTTTATTATTAGGGGAGGTCACTCTGAAAAACTAAAATTAAGTCGGAAGAGTAACTTCTCTTTATTATGAGGGGAGGTCACTCTGAAAACTTAATATTTAAGACAGAAGACTAACTTCCCTTCATTATCAGGGGAGGTCACTCAGAAAAACTGTCAGTACATGGTGACGTCACATGTGTAGTTTTCTGGAAATGACATCACTTGTAGAAGAGGTTAGAAATCGTACAGCGGCGACCATTATTACATGTTATTAGATGAAAAGGTCATATTTCGAAGTATTATCTTAAGGAAGTGAAATTATTTATGTTAACATTTATATGTTCCCCAGTCAAATGCAGTTCATTTATGTCACAGTAAAAACCCAAACACAAGTGTGGATTGGAAATGTCTGACATCTAACCAATGTCAGACGTTTTATTAATATATACACAAAAGTAAATAACCACACAACAGAGTTGTGTAAAGTGAAATTATTAGTATACATGTGACATAAAGTTGGACACAGCATATTCCAACAAACAATTAAAGGTAATTAACATAAGAAGGCGGGTAGTGGGGAGGTATGAGGAAAATATAAAATTAAAAGTGAAAAACTTCTCTGCACTTTATTGCGTCTTGTTGATTCAATGCTGGCTGGAATAATGACAGCTAAGGTATGTAAGTGACCAAAAGATATTGGATATAAGTCCAAAGACTAAAAACTAAGCAAAGTAGCCACTACCTGCCTCCTTAGCTAATTTGTATACAAAATAAAGTAAGTAACTTAACAGCAAATATAAACAATTTTATAATGTTGCACTTATAAATTGTGGTTTTATATTTGTGTTCCCCAGTCAATGCAGTTCATTTATGTCACAGTAAAAACCCAAACACAAGTGTGGATTGGAAATGTCTGACATCTAACCAATGTCAAGACGTTTTATTAATATATACACAAAAGTAAATAACCACACAACAGAGTTGTGTAAAGTGAAATTATTAGTATACATGTGACATAAAGTTGGACACAGCATAGTCCACAAACCAGTCCAACCAAATTGAGCGAGGGGGCACATACAACAGCTATTGGGATAAACCACAAAACCACAGTACATATAAGTGTGATCATATTATGAAGTAACATACTGCAAAAATTTCAGAAAACATAACAACAACAACCGAACATGCAAACGTTTTAAAAAGCGTATAATAGGTGATATGTACCACATAACACATTAGAAAATATGGCTATTACACTAGTGTAAAATCGAACAATTCTATACAGGTGCCATTTTAACCAATTCTTTAGGCACCGTACTGTATATCTGGACCTATCAATAGTAAACACACACTATGTTAAAGAGTTATTATGCTGTAAGATGAACTCAAAAGTTAATTAATCTGGCCACAGATAGGTTTCTTTTTTGAACAACTAAAATATAAAATACAGACAATATGCAGAAATAATAACCCATCAATTATCTTGTATATTGATAACAGGCTATCAGAAGTGGTCCTTGCTGTAACTTCAGCTCATACATGCAAACCTTTTCAGATGGCAAATCAGGGTTTTTTTGCACCCCGAAAAGCAGTAGATTGAGAATCAAAACGGGAGATTTCTTTCCGTGGCTGATATTTTGTCAATATTAATGTCATTATCCGTATTGTTAGCTGTTAAAAGCAATATTCTGTGATTTAACTCGTAATCTGGGGGTCATCCCTATAACCAAGTCGCCAAGTAACAATTGACATATCTGAATACAAAAGAAACCTGTGAAACTTCGATAAACAACATGACAGGGAGAGCACGAGTTGGCTGTCAAATCCGGGAGTCTTCCGTGGAAATCGGGAGAGTTCACATGAACATAAGAAATAAAAACATGTTTTACCGAAAGTTTAACAGTTGAGTCAATGTATTGCTATGACAAATAAGATATCAAGTTGTATCGAAATCACAGTTTCAATAGATGTTACCAAAAATGTCTATTATACTTCCTTACAACAGTGTTAACAGGGGTTAGAGATTACAAAACCATGTTCAAGGTTTCATGCAAGTAATATGCCTGACAAATAAACATTTTAGTACTGCATTAGTAAATAAAGTAATAAATAAAATACAGAGCACCATATGATGAGTGTAGGACAAAACCCCCTCCGGACAAAATCCCCATCGCTCATTTTGTACAAGCTGGACAAAATCCCCTTCATGAATTTTACAAGGTGGACAAAATCCTCTTCATGAATTTTACACAAAAATCAGATATGAGCATCAAGATCAATGATGAACGGTTGTAACCAATACAACCAATACTTTATCCACCCAACTACAGACATCTAATTACATGAACACTAAATTTGAGCTCGGACATTAAATTCAACGTCTATAACCTGGAATATGTTTGTACGTCCGAATATTTGAATACTGATTCGGAATTTGAATATTTGATAAAATATATACTCCAATATAAAAGCTGTATGCAAGTGTATTAAATTTCAATGAAGGGCATTATCGTATTGAATGACATTTTACGCCTGACAATAATATGTAGTGTTAATTGACATGTCATGTTGTATATTTGGAAGCAAGAGAGATATAACACTCTGATGATGACACTTAGGTCCTGAAGTTATTAGAGATTGCGGGGAATTTTACCACTTGAGTGATCAGTTTAAAACACAAAACTGATAACCATCAAGTTAAACTTCGAATTTCAAATGTATTACTATTTAACAAGGTCGAATGCTTGAATATTCATTCGGAAGGTTGACTGAATATTTGATTACCAAAATTGCCTTTTGTTGACATCCCTACTTATATTTGATGTATTGCAGGTTATACCGATAAACACCAGTTGCTTTGTAACCAAATTGAAGGCAATTTGAGTTATCTTATGAATGTACAGTCAGAACGTTTAGTTCAAAGTAATTGTAACTGCACCTTTATCAATAATAAATTACAATAGTTTTGTGCCCCTTAATGACTGTGTACTATAAACAAAAAGCTAAGACAATAACTTATAGATAGATAATACTGTTATCAATTGAATAATAAATAATTAACAACATAATCAATCATGATGGAATAATGCAAAGATAAAGCATACATTAATTACCAAGAAAAAGGCAGTACGTTAAAACAAAACTAACGCTAAGAAAAAACATTCATTGAGTGTAACATAGGATGAGAACTGTAATCAGACATGTTTCAGACATGATATTTTCGCCATGGTTACCAAGAAAAAGGCAGTATGTTAAAACAAAACTAACGCTAAGAAACAAAGAAAAAACATTCATTGAGTGTAACATAGGATGAGAACTGTAATCAGACATGTTTCAGACATGATATTTTCGCCATGGTTACCAAGAAAAAGGCAGTATGTTAAAACAAAACTAACGCTAAGAAAAAACATTCATTGAGTGTAACATAGGATGAGAACTGTAATCAGACATGTTTCAGACATGATATTTTCGCCATGGTTACCAAGAAAAAGGCAGTATGTTAAAACAAAACTAACACTAAGAAACAAAGAAAAAACATTCATTGAGTGTAACATAGGATGAGAACTGTAATCAGACATGTTTCAGACATGATATTTTTGCCATGGTTACCAAGAAAAAGGCAGTATGTTAAAACAAAACTAACGCTAAGAAACAAAGAAAAAACATTCATTGAGTGTAACATAGGATGAGAACTGTAATCAGACATGTTTCAGACATGATATTTTCGCCATGGTTACCAAGAAAAAGGCAGTATGTTAAAACAAAACTAACGCTAAGAAAAAACATTCATTGAGTGTAACATAGGATGAGAACAGTAATCAGACATGTTTCAGACATGATATTTTCGCCATGGTTACCAAGAAAAAGGCAGTATGTTAAAACAAAACTAATGCTAAGAAACAAAGAAAAAACATTCATGAACAATATTACCGAAAAAATACGAGTTAAAACTATGAGTAAGCAATTAACCTCCGAGATGCTTGATAACAGCATTTTGAGAAAATATCTACAGATTTCATTTTGTTTCATGGAGTGTAACATAGGATGAGAACAGTAATGGACAAATAAGACTTCTGTATAGTTCTGGTCACACTGCGTACAAAGTTTTGTGAACAACAATTTATTCCTCTTCTGATCATGTTGGGACGATATATTCAATTAACATTGTTTTCTTTTCTTTTTAGTGTTTCCACTTCGCGCAAACCAAACCAATCATATTCTGGCACATAATTACATGGAGATATTACATCAGTCGTGTAAGTTTTAAGTTTAGGTCCAATATGTTTGAAAAAATCTGCTTGGTAACCAATGTCCAGTATTGCATCTGGTACGCCAGAACAGCAATATTTAAAGTTCAAAGCTAACCAAAGAATTACTACTGCAGCTTTATCCAGTATATAACCATTGCTATGCTGATAAAGATTCAGAAGGGGGGTTTCAAGCAATATATCATTCTCACAGTCATATAAACAAATAGCAACATGTGCTCTAGACATTGCTATTGTTGGAATCAGGAAATTGTCCAAATCTGGGTGCTTCTTTTTTACCAAGAAAGAGTAGATAATAGTTCCAGCCCGTATCCGATTTCTAATTGATTTCATTTTTGCTATTGTATACTTCATTTCAGAACCAAATTGCACTTCAAGGGAATCTTCTTCCTCCGCAACAGTTTTCACAGCAACATCCATTAGAATATCCATTCTCCCATGCCAAAATGAAGGGACACCTGTCAACAATCAACAACATTAAACCTATAAACAACCTTTATCAGTTTACTGTGTTCAGCTGATATAAAATGAATTGATAGAATTAATACTATTATATTCACTATATTCACAGCCCTCCAAAAGTTCCTGCACACTACGACAATTCCAATTGCAGTTAATGTATTTCATATTTGTGTCACATGCAATAAATTGAAAATGCTTTTTGACAAAGCAATAATTTTCTGTAGTATTTATAAATTTGTACTGAAACAAATTATCTTAATTTTGTGTCAGATCATTTACATATACAAATGTTGGTTTTGGATGATGGTCAATTGATACTCACTCACAGCTGCTGAGATGCGCACATTGTTAATTTTTAACTATCCATCAAAGAAGTGAGATGAATAATTTTACTTCAAGGTCATAAACGTCTTATTTGAAATTCTGCATAAAAAAGTAATGAAATTCAAAATATTCATGTGTGAAGAAACTTTTGGATGGCAGTGTATATATATATCAATAAAATCAAAACCAAGGGAGATAATTTTATAAACATCAACACAATTGCTTTATTCGAAACGAAAACTGCAAAATGAAATAAAATAAACAATATATGATAACATTTTGAACAATTTATTCATGTTTGGTTTTTCTATATCACTTTAATAATTTAAACTGATCTAAGATACACTATTTCTTGCACTTACATGAATGAGCCAATTTCTGGTAGGACATTTTGAATATAGAGGATCTTACACGAGTGCTTATTTGATATTGTTTTTATGAAACGAGTCGACTGAATATGATGCGAGGCTCTGCCGAGCGTCATTTTCGTTACAGTCGACGAGTTTCATAAAAAGAATATCAAATAAGCATGAATGTAAGATTCTATTTATCACATAACACCATAACTAGATTGTTTTCAATCTTTAAATAGACTTTAAATAGTGCTGTGATTCGGCTATTTATGTAACTAGCAGGGATGGGTCGAGTACTGGGGGTTAGTACTTGAGTAAGTACTGAGTACTGGATGCTTAGGGAGTACTCGAGTAAGTACAGAGTACTCACTTTTGTGTGTGTACTTAAGTAAGTACTGAGTACTACTTAAAGTACTCAAGTAAGTACTGAGTACAGAATGTTTTAAATTATTATTGTATAATATATAACTGTCTAAAATGGGTCGCAAATAAATCATGATATGTTAACTTATTCAAATTTATGTAGAATAAATTTAATAATTCTTATCGTCAGTAGACAAACATTAAATTAACCCAGAAATATATTCATCACAGTAATATACACTGGAACCCCTTTAGACCGGAATCCCTTTAATTTTGGAAACCCCTTTAAACAGGACAAATCGTACGGTCCCAACTTTTTTACTATATAATTTCTCTTTAATCCAGAAACCCCTTAATTCAGGAAACCGGTCAAGAATTTTGGCTCGAAATGGATATTTCCATTATAAATCATGACTCTTCAAACCGGACAAGAATAAAGTCTCAATATTAATTTTCACATCTTGCGCTGAACCTTTTGACGGAAGAGTTTGATACAGAGCACTTTGAGTATCAGATTCAGAAGAAATGATTTTTGAATGCAATTGGAATTATAAGTTTAAATTATACAGTAAATAAAGTCAGTCAATATTGTTTTTAACATTTCACACCTACTTAGTGTTTGGCTAGAGCATCTGTCTGTCATAGTTGATCTTAATTGCTATGACAACAAACTGATTAATGATACTTGATAATTGAAGAGAACATTGACTGGGTTTTCACAGGTTCTTTGTTTAATTTATAACCCCTGTAGATTTGACATTGGACAAGTGTCTTTGAGGGGGTCACCTCCAACCAATCAATTATTGTAAATCATTTGACTAATTGATAATTTGCAACATTGAAATTGTTTTTTATTCAATATTGAAATGAATAGGAGTTTATTAGTGTATTTTTAGTCAGATTTTCACAATCAGATTTAATAGTTTTATGGATTTTTGATACAAATCATTACAGATCATGATTTATTTATAATGCATTAATAAATAATTAACTATTATAATACACCATTACAGAAGTAGACATGTTTTTTTTAATAAGCCTGGTCAATTTGTTGTTATAATGAATTTATTTTACAATTCACTTTTAATATATATTTTTACTTCATTATGTTACTTTAATTTGCATTTCACAAATAAGTGTGGAAGTACTCATAGAGTACTCGCAAAGTACTCATAAGTACTGACCATTTTGCTTCAGTACTTGAGTAAGTATGAGTACTTGTACTCATAATTTCAGACGAGTACCGAGTACTGCTGAGTACTTGAAAATTGGTACTTGAGTAAGTACAAGTACAAGTACGAATACGAGTATTACATCCCTGGTAACTAGTTACATATATGATATTTATGTCACTGCTTTATGCCACTCCTGGAGTGCAAGTTATGTGATAAATAATTGTATGCCAACCAGTGAGAAAATTCTCATAATTACCAAGAGTAGTGTCTCCATATGTCCCCGATATTTTTTCATTGCAGCCACAAGAACATGTAGGGTGTATTTCTTTTCTTTTAGAGGATAATTTGTCCAATGTGTATGTGGAAGACACAGTCAAGTTAGACAGGAGATGATGTGCCATTGCCACAGATATATCTGTTCCATCCGAAAGCTTATGTGAAAGGGCTTGTTGTGTCCTACCTGAAATTTAATATCATAGTTTTATGTCAGGTTATTCATTTAAATGATCACAAAATGATCAAATTTAAGTTACTACAGCAGCATTTGTGAAAGTTGCCAGACCACTGTCAATGTATGGGAGACTACTTTTTATACGCCCTTTTGAAAAACGGGACGTATAATGGGAATACCCGTGGCAGACCGGCCGGCGGCGTCCACATGGTTTCCGCTCTTTAAGTCAGAGTTTTCATCCGATCTTTACTAAACTTGGTGAAAATGTTTGTAGGCATAATATCTCAGCCAAGTTCAATAACCAGCCACATCGCCCCAGGACTTTGGACACTAGTGAAATCATTTTCAGTCTGTGTTCTTTGCAGAATTTTCAAACTTCATTGTTAAATGTGGCTTATAAATTATAAATACTGAACAGAACATAATTTAACTGACATATATCCTGTGCTGCCAAAACCAAAACAGGGTTCACGCAGACTGGAAAAAAAGAGGGCCAGTGTGGCCCTTTATAATTATAATATTAAAACACTGCCCTAAATGTCTAATTACTTGGACTAGTTAATGATCATGCAGAAATGTTACATAACAAGTAAAGACTAAGACTTATTAAAGTAAGACTGACATAAAAAGCATACAAAATCGTCTGTAATAATCATTATTCTACTTGCTAAAGCCAGTCTCGGTGTGAAATTCTTTTTCAAGTCCTTGATGCCTCTTAAATATTTACAGTCATGGCAAATACCCATTGGACAGCTGGACCTGACCGATAGAAAATGGCCAGGTCTGATGTAGAAGGCCAGTGCGTACCGTTTATTTTTCCCCTACGCAACAGGCTTTTGGTTGTGTCGTCTAAAAGGGCTTTTGCGAGTGAATGTTGAAGTTAATCTTTAATTAAATGTTATTAATCGTAATATGCAAAATTATTTCCCACTTCTGTCTGATTTTTTATTTCACAGTGAAACGAGCGGTTCTGTCACTGCACGACATCCTGTCAGAAAATGGAAAAAAACGGCAAAATAATGCATTGTAGAGGATTTGTTGGAGTTGTAGAAATCAGCATTTCTTAGAAGAGTTTTCTTTACGGCGTTCATTGCGGTACGATTCAAATCAATATCTTAATATTTTGAACATTGGCAATAGAATGATTTGACAACCCCCATTCCGCAATTTTGCCTGTTACTCCACATTAATTTATAATACGTAGCATATGAATAAGATTTAACTCAAAATGCAAATAGATATTTTTTATATATTGTTACAGACCCCTTTGCTTTGGAAATCACATTTTATGTATGTATGCATCAGCATGTTTCTATACTTAACAACATGTTTTCAGTCCGACAAGTTTGGATTCGGTCGGACAAGTTATCCAAAATTGTCAGACCAAATGTCTGACAAGTCTGGGATGTCATTTGCTATGACTGTTTTTACAACTAGGTAAGTGGTGCGCATGTAAAAAATTACTAGCAAGTTTTTGTGGGGGTCATTTCAAACATATCATTATGCAGTTTAAAATTTAAGTGCATTTTGAGTTAATATTTCAAGATGATCAATTAATTTCGGAAACGGTCCCTCTTGTGACGTATAGCTTTGAACACCTATCTAAAGAATACACAACTAGGTCTGCTAAATCACGAATGGAAATTATCCTAGAAAGTAAATTTAGCTCATTTTATGACTGCCTTCTGTTATTTTTAGTAGAAAATTAGAAAAATGAGATTTAAAACCTGTTTAGACAATGTCTTCAAATTTAACATGCTCATGTGCAGTGCGTTTGAATGCATACCACCATTTCTTGAAATAGGGGAAATTCATGAAAATACGTCCTAGACTCTGATTTTCATTTGTTATTCACCTCTAATTTCTAACAAATACCTCTAACTGTTGTCAAATGAATCTTTGGGTTTAATGTGAACTCTTCATTGACACGGAAATACGTCATATCTATGATATTTACTATTAAAGCTTAACACATACGGGTGTTTACTTCCTCTCTATTTTCATACCGAAGTTTGGAAGTGGGAAATTTAAACACAGGTAATAATCTGAGATTTTAGGACTATATTAATGCAGCTTTATTTCAAAATCAGCTTGAAATCTTTGCAATAGGCAATAGTCCACAAAGCAAGGTTTATTTAACAAAATATACTAAATTATAGTAAAAAAAATAAGCAAAACTATATCGTCTGTATTTTCCATACATAAATTTTGTATAACTGGATAAATACGGACACTGGATTTTGACTTTATAAAGAATGCTTGAAACGATTTGAAACTTGAAAGATGGCAAAGTTGTTTCATTGACAAACACATACATGGAAACCATAATATAATTAAACAATATATCCCTTTATTTCGTTTTGTTCAATTAATATTTCAAGTATTATTTAATACTTCAGATATTGTTAGATGATATAGAGGATTTGTAGTATGGGTCTTAATTTGTAGGAGGAATGAACAGATCTCAATGTCAGTTCCGCAAATAATGAGAAGAGCAGAAGTAACTGGCGTATCAGAACTGTTCAAATTAAAGACTATGGTGCAGAATAATTTCTGCATTTATATTTGAGGGAATATATATGTAAGAGCATCCCTCAACAGACTTCTTAGTAAATGAATGTGATACGAATCTGAGTTCTGCAAAAATCTTGCATGATTACCTTGAAAACAGAAAATTTGAATTGGACAGAAGCATAGTGTGGGTCACATCTTTAACTACGCAAATGCTACAAACAACGATTATCTTTCAAAAATTGTTGATGAAGTAAAAGACAATACTTTGTGAAATTAAATGTAACGATCAATGCTTAACCTTATTGTTATATCAATAACTACCAGAATAATAAAAAGACAATATCTATACGCTTCCTATCTTTTTTCTGTACAATTTTATGCGCATTTGTGTTATTAAATGATTCCTTTTTGCATGTACATGGTCTCAGGTTCTATTATTTCAGAAATGCCCAAAACATATGTGCATACAAAAAGGGTGAAAATCTTGCAGTATAGCCAAACGAACCTGATACAGGCCATTGAGCTTGTACAGGCAAAGCAAATGAGCATTAGAAAAGCTGTTGCATAGAAAGACGACCGTAGAGTAGTAAGTAAAACCACCAACAGGTCTACTAACATTACTGCTATGGCATGTATAAATGCAAGTGGACAACAAATACCTCCTTTGTGGATAGCAAAAGGTAAAACTCAGAGATCGCTTCACTTTTCCAACACCACTACCAGCCCACCTGGTACAGTCTGTGCCTTTCAGAAGAATGGTTGGATCACAGTCGACATCGGGGAGCTTTGGTTTGACAATGTTATTCTGAAGCATTGTGGTCGTGAACGCCCACAGTTATTAATAATGGACGGCCACTCAAGTCATGAGTCTTTGGCTATTATAGAACAGGCTATATTGAGGAAAATATAAATATTCTCACATTACCACCTCAATCTATGCACTATCTTCAGCCATTGGAACAAACTGTTTTCGGCTCCGTAAAGCGTGCATACAACGAGGTATGTTCCGCATTCATGCAAGAACACCTGAATTACATTTTGACATTCCCAGCACTGTTAAAGGAGACATGGACTAATGGTGTAACTGAAACAAACATCTCTGCTGGATTTAGAGCTTGTGGCAGAATCTCATTTAAACAGAGACGCAGTGCCTTCCGTTGCATTCCTTCCCAATATACCTACCGATGTTATCCCTAACGAGACGGAAATGTCATCTCAAACCATAATTATGTGCTTCCTCAATTGTAAACTCCCTTAAAAATGGACCTATGGGTTCACTTGACGAGCAGCCATCTTTACCATATCAAACTGATGCAAGTTTGTCCCTGACGGGAGGCGTGTGTGCTGAACAATCTATTGTGAGCACAGAATGGAATATTAATTCATCTGACATAGATGGCGGTATCCCCGTACATGACATAGATGGCGGTATCCCCATACATGACATAGATGGCAGTATCCCCGTACATGACATAGATGGCAGTATCCCCGTACATGACATAGATGGCAGTATCCCCGTACATGACATAGATGGCAGTATCCCCATACATGACATAGATGGCAGTATCCCCGTACATGACATAGATGGCAGTATCCCCGTACATGACATAGATGGCAGTATCCCCATACATGACATAGATGGCAGTATCCCCGTACATGACATAGATGGCGGTATCCCCATACATGACATAGATGGCAGTATCCCCATACATGACATAGATGGCAGTATCCCCATACATGACATAGATGGCAGTATCCCCATACATGACATAGATGGCAGTATCCCCATACATGACATAGATGGCAGTATCCCCATACATGACATAGATGGCAGTATCCCCATACATGACATAGATGGCAGTATCCCCATACATGACATAGATGGCAGTATCCCCATACATGACATAGATGGCAGTATCCCCGTACATGACATAGATGGCAGTATCCCCGTACATGACATAGATGGCGGTATCCCCATACATGACATAGATGGCGGTATCCCCATACATGACATAGATGGCAGTATCCCCGTACATGACATAGATGGCAGTATCCCCGTACACGACATAGATGGCGGTATCCACGTACACGACATAGATGGCGGTATCCACGTACTTGACATAGATGGCAGTATCCCCGTACATGACATAGATGGCAGTATCCCCGTACATGACATAGATGGCAGTATCCCCGTACATGACATAGATGGCAGTATCCCCGTACATGACATAGATGGCGGTATCCCCGTACATGACATAGATGGCGGTATCCCCGTACATGACATAGATGGCAGTATCCCCGTACATGACATAGATGGCGGTATCCCCATACATGACATAGATGGCAGTATCCCCGTACATGACATAGATGGCGGTATCCCTGTACATGACATAGATGGCGGTATCCCCATACATGACATAGATGGCAGTATCCCCGTACATGACATAGATGGCGGTATCCACGTACTTGACATAGATGGCGGTATCCCCGTACATGACATCAGTGATCCATCACAATTGATGGACTTCATCACAGCTGGTGACGCAGTCATTCAAGATTTAGACTCCACATACCCTTTTGATGAAATTGCTCTAATAGAAAGTAGTCAGAGTGACAAAAGTTTGTATTTTGTCAGCGCAACTGAATCATCCATCAATTAGTCAATGCGTCGATGATTTGTTTACACCAAAAATAGGGACAAGCCGCCCAGGTACGCAAGTAAAAAACTGGACACAAATCGCTTACATGAGCCAGGAAGTTTTAGAAGAAAAAAAACTAATCCAGACAAAAAAGATGGAAAAACTTCTGAAGTCTCAGATGAAACAAAATGCCAAAAGAATTAAGAAAGAACAAATGGAGAAATTGAAGTCTGAACATGGTGACAACAGGATAGTCAAAAGTAGACAGAAGTTGGCTGTAAAGTCATGCAATGAAGTGCATAAGTTATTAAATGGTAATAAAATTAACTTAAACTAACAGTAAGTTAACTGAATGCCAAAAAGTCTGTTCGGTATTTGAAGAGGAATGTCCAGAAACTGTGAAATGACCTAAAATCTAATGAACACATTAAACAGCTGCAAAAATCAGTTAAAATTAAAAGCCAGGAAATGGAACACATATATAGATGTACTCTAAATGAAAGTTTGAAAGAGGATTTTAAACACAAGTACGGAACCAGAAATTCTGACGGATCTTTCAACAACAATGTCCGACTTTGTGTTATCAAACTAGCTGGACTAGAAGTAGCAGTTGAGAAAATCTCCCCAGTGATTCAAGTGGTTTCAAAACACTTGTATTCTAGAGATATAAAAAATTCTGACTTGCCCACCAGCTCAACTGTCCAGTCTACTGTTGATGAGGGTCATTATCTGGCAAAAACATACATATCTTCCCGGTTAGATGCTGCCGGAAGTTTTGGTTTACACAGAAACGGTACAACTCGAAAAAAGAGAAAGATCGTAGATACGTCTATAACACTAGATACCGGAGATGTTATGAGTTTGGGTTTCACGCGTGTTGCTCATGAAACAGCAAAAACAATCAACTTTGTAACACAGCGTAATATTAGTGCACTTGCTCACTTGAACAATACATTGGGGGAAAATGGTCGCGAATCTTTAAGTTGTGAGGAGTATATTAGGAACACTTTGTGTAAACTTGCCTTCAGCATGTCTGACCGGGCCAGTAATGAAAAATTGGCTGATAAACTTTTGGATGATTGGAGAGATGATGTTGTGAAAAATTGTACCAATGACGAATTACCAAAAGTGAAACATTTTCATTGCATGGCACATGTGCTATTAGGGTTTCATAAATATGCATGTAATGACGTAAATACATTTGAAAGCAGTCTTGTTGAATTGAGTGGTCCATTGGGAAGAGATGGTCTTCCTGCCTTCAAACACTGGCGTAAATCTGGCACAGTAATTGAACGCGTTGTTCGAACTTCCTCAGATAATTTTGGTCCGGCCGGTGATTATCTTGGCTTGAGAGACAGGTGGGATGTCTACTGTGGTCGTAAAGGTATAAAATCTGTCCTGGGAAACTACCGTGACAACCGTTTCAATGGTATATTTCAGACTTCCGCTGAGGTTCTTGTCCATGTCGATGACATGCTTGATGTCCTCAATACTGTCCAAAATCCAAACAGAAAGCTCCAAGCAGTGAAATCAGATCTTCAATGTGAAAGAATAAGAGTTCTTTTGATGTGTTTTGCAACTTGTTTTATGTGAAAATAACAGGACCATACTGGAATCTGGTAACTTCTAGTGAAATTCCCTATCTCCTTTACACACATCCAAACAATACATGAATTCCTGAAATCATGCTGCTCCGACCCATCGACACTCCTGAACCCTAACGGGCACTGGGAATCAACAGATCCACACGGGTTTACCGACATTCCATTTACACAACGTTTTGTGGATACTCTTTTTAAAAGTATATTAAAACACAACCAATAGAAGAATTGTATGACATGATTAAGATAGTTACTGCTGCTATGGTAAAATGCCAGTCAATGCGAATGACCGTCGGACATGTCCGGTATATTTTCATTTTGACCGATGGAATTTCTGTTTTTGTTGGACATATTGTCTGGTGAAAAATTTCAGTCAGCACCGTTTATTTTCGGAAATTGGCTCAAGGAAAATCATATAGTCTAAAAGCGGTCCCGCTGAAAAGTATGCGAATGTTTTATTCCACTCAATTTCGATGATAAATGCGGTTCTCAATGTCTGTGATAACAATGCAATCACTTTTGTGTTCGAGTCCAGTATCAGCCTTGTGTTCAGTTACAGCTAACGCAAAACGCTCGAAGTTAGTGTCACAAATAATTGTATTGAACGCCTCGTTTTTATTCTGGTTCTCTGCCTCAAAAACAGTAAAGGCAGGGAACCAGCCTAGCATTCATTTGACAATTTGGTTCCCTGTGTGCAGTCATTGTGATACGGTGGGGCAGGGATACAAAGTGACTGTTAGCCGTAACTGAACGCAGTGATATGCTCAAATATTCGCGTGCTACCTCCGAGTTGCGATAGCCAGTGATATGAAACGTTTTTCGCTAACACGCCGGTCAATAGCAATACTCGCCGACTGTTTCGCAACGTTTTGGAACGATAGCCGTAACTGAACGCAAGGCAGGCTTCCCGAAATACGCCGGACCGTCGGACACGACCGGTACATATTGACCCGGTTCGGTAAATTTTTAAATGATGTAGGACCAAATGACCGACAAAAAATATGCTCTCATGATAAATAAATACAAGATATTTATAATGAAATTGTCATTGCAATCTTAACTTCTGTACTTTGCCGTAAACATGAAGTATTAATGTTAAATCAGCGTTGTTTACCTTCATTTTTACCTTCACCGCCACCGGTTCACAATTATTTATCGTGATAGCTTCAAACTGTTGAATCCAGTGTTAGGGTTGGTGATTAACAGTATAATTAATTCCATACAATTGCACAGGATTTATAAATGTTCGTTAAATATTTGAATATAGAAAAAGCAAACACGTTTTTCAGTTTTCACGAGGTGTTATTGTTTCGTACTCAATGCATTTCGTACTCAAGGCGTTTCGCCTTTGTTCATTTCGCCCCATGTCATCGCTTAAATGTTACTGGGTTTCCTAATAGACCAGTATAATTGAGAAACACGGACACACCCAGGTAAAATACCCAAATCCAGAAACACAGACAAACCCAGGTAAAATACCCAAAGTTGAAACAAGAGACAACATAATGTTCACTGAAATAAAATACCAACATGAGAAGTACAGATATGATAACTGAAGGAAAACACTGGTGCTTTTATCAATGCCCTATGCTTATCAAAACTACATTTTTTGGCAATTCTAGTCATTTATGATTTGTGCCAGTTTTATGGTCATATTAGAACAATACTTAATTCAGAAAATTCACTTGTTTTTTTCGGTCCGGTAAAAAATTGTTTGGTCAGGCAACTTTTAATCATCTGTCTGACCGGTGGACAGGCAGACAATTTCAACTTTCGGGAAGCCTGTAGTATACAATAAAATCTGTACTGTACGGTCGTTATGCCACCCGCTCTGAATTATACCAGGAATAAAAGTTATTACGGTAAATTCAGATAACTATTATTTTGCCTGTATAAACTGATGATTTATGTCTCATAAGTCTGTGCTATGACTATTCACATATAATTTACGTCACTGTATTTTTAGTTTATGTTTCATTTGTGGTCTAGTTTTTTTGTACAGCTGACTATTTTAAACATGTATAATTTCTTGCACATGATTGACTTGTGTTTGGGGGTGTACATTGTCTTAAAATTTTAATTTTAATAATGAATAATTAGATGAATTGTTTAAA
Source organism: Mactromeris polynyma (assembly GCA_032209605.1). NCBI lineage: Eukaryota > Metazoa > Mollusca > Bivalvia > Venerida > Mactridae > Mactromeris > Mactromeris polynyma. The sequence goes on along the minus strand of JASFXZ010000063.1, from coordinate 982,317 downwards.
CTTTAATATCAAGAATAAAATAATCAAGATATAAAATAACAGTGCTACAGTGCTCTATTAGAGATGATTTGTTGCTTATTAAAAGCAATTTCAAAGAAACACTAAAAAAGGATTACATTGAAATAACAAAGTCATATGCTTTAGAATATTGGGGATTGAGGGGGCAAACTGCATTACATATTTATTGATTGTGCTGTAATATAGCCTGCGAAAGACTGAAACTGACCGGTTCCAAAATTGGCTCCCAAAAGCTAGCGTTAGCCCTGGTTGCCCCATTCATATAGTGAGCAAAAGAAGAGACCTCTAGTTGATCGGAAGTTTGTTAGTTTGTGGAAAGAAGGTACACCATGGCTAGTATTTAATGATGATGATAAAGTTGTGACCTATGCTTCATGCATAACGTTTTATGGGAAAACCCAAAAACTAACACCAACTTGCATTTAGAACACATGATAAAGATACCTTTACTTGAACAATAAACTGAGAAATCTTGCTTAATTATCATGGCTATACATGTAATAAAGGAACGTTTAAAATAAGCATTTTAAGCTGTTAATTCTGCTTAAAACATTGCGACAGGTAAAAAATTGTTGTGACAGGTAGAAAATGTGGCTTTGTCTGTCGCAATGTCCTGTGAAGGAGAAAAAGTTTTCATGTTGACTGAAATGCATCGAAAAACAATTGACTGAATTTCTCCCTGAAGGAAAGTTTAGTGAACATCCCTGCCCCGATGACCTTAAAAGAACTGGATATGCCCCTAAAACCAACCTCAGCTGTGAACACCATTTTGGTGATCTGGATAGCAGCCAGAAACGCCGGCCTATAATGCTACTATTCACCACCATTCCACAGTCCAATTATTGAAAAGAAATAGAAGACCTATGATACAATGGCTTTCAGAAATGTCTGAAACAGACCAACACAATATTTTGAAGAATGCACGTCAAGGGGGTCGAGAACTTAGAACCAACCATTTAAAAGCAGAAAAGGAAGTGTTAGTTGAAATAAATAATGACATGATTAATGAAAAAAACAAGAAACTAAACCGTTTAGTAAACGGAAAAAGAAAAAAAATTGATGATTAGACGATTTGTGATGATGACTTCAAGAAGGATTTTGTGCCCATAAGTGATCCACTAAATGACAATGAATATGTCATCATAGCCTACCAAGACCATTTGTATCCTGGATGTGTCCTGAGTTCTTCAGAAAACAAACTAAAAGTTAATTTTATGTGTCCAACCAGAAAGCCAGGACATTTTGTGTGGCCAACAAGGAAAGATACCCAAACTCGGCCAAACTGTTGATAGGGAATTTGTTATTCAAAGAGATTTCCTGCCAGAATGTTTGAACTCTGGGAGTATGTTGAAAATTGTCGACTTTGAGAAAATTGACCAGATTTATAAAAAATACTGCAGAGTGAATTTTTAATCTTGATGTTAAAAGAACAGTATGTGTTGAGACTTTGTATAACTGTATTTTTTGCTATACTGAATAATCTTGCTTGGCAAATCAAATACTATTATTTTTCTCATTCAGGTATTACATATTTATGTTCAAATTGCATATTACAGTGATATATTATATGTAGTATTCCATGCTGAAGATTCTCAATGACTAAATATAAGTAATTAATGTTTATAATCAATTCCACTTTAAATGTATTGTCATGTCTGTATTTGCATGTTCATTTATTGTTGATTTAAGTATGCAATGTAATATGAATAAATATTAGAAAAACCAACATGTTCTTTCAGGCATGGAGTGTCTTAGGCCGACATTAATAATATGTTTGTTTCCCCTCCCGCGACCCTAGCCCACCAGGGTAGGGTAGGTAGGTAGGCCTGGTAGGGAAGATATTTTGTTTTCCTAATTATTTTTTCACGAGCTTAAAATGTGTTCTGTATAGATTTAACATCTTAATAGATTTATCTACATTAGGGTAAGTAAAAACATGATACTTGTAGCTGAAAGCGATTTATCCCTGCTTCATAGATTAACTGATGATATGGCAACTCAACTGACTGGTACCAGCGATTCCAGTTTTTCGTACCCAATAGCTCAAATCCTTCAGTGGAGACTGGAATGCACTTTGAAAAGTTTGTTTATATCCTGAATCATGTTGGTTTATTTTACATTTTTTAAGACAATCTTTTCTGACAGATTGCTGTCAATAATTATTGGCTGCTGGATAGACCTATAAATACAGGGAACAAGCTACTAGGTGTAGTGGGCGAAGAAATCGCCAAACGTCAGTTTATTTCGACAATTTTCAAAAGTATGGCAAAAAAATAAGTCGCCGAAAAATTCTGGGACATGTCATAAAACTATATAAGCCTTCATGTAATCAAGCGAGACATCTGCAGGGCATTTGTTGTATAAACAAAACCTATTATCGGGATTCCCCAACGATTTAAACAAAAAAATGGATAAAATATTCAACAGTGGATGGTAATGCTCTGTCTACCACTGTAATGTAAGGCGAGACCTAATTGGATAAGCGAATACTGCTGACCAACGAGTGCTTAGCTTTGTAATGAATTTCGACATCAGTGTGTTTACGCGATGCATGTGGAGAGCCAATTAACATAGATGAAAAATTAATCCTGTCATAAAATGATCGAACGGACGACCCATGAAAGGTGCGATATTGCAATAAATAATGTGATTATTTGTTGAGATTTCTCAATGTAAACTCTGTCTAGATTTTTTATTGAATCTCCCTCCTTTCGTTTTCATTTATTTACGTCGGTCGTGTCATACGGTGTTTATTCATTCTTGTTATTGATGTTAATAAAAAAAACATTGGTTGTAGTTTTGATTTGCATTAAATTTCATTGGTAAAATATCAGCATTGCATACTTTGACCAATTTTAGAGAAACATTAAGTTGTAATTTGCTAGTTTCTCATACGGTTATTGAAGGTAAACAGGTCATTAGGCCATAATTAAAAAAGTCTTTGTTTGCCCTTTACCGACTCTAGATTTTAGAGGTGGGTAGGTAGGTAGGAAAAATATTTTATTTTATTGTGGAAATTTTAATATGTTTTAATCGAAATGTATTGTTGGTGCGTTGTAATTTCGGCACGTGGTACATTGGGTGGGCGGGTGCAGTGAAATAATTGTAAATATTAAAAAAGATGCGATTAAATGATATGTGGTTGTCAAAAACATGGTTAACATAAGCTCGGATCAATTCAGAAAAAAATAATGTTGGTAAAATGAAAGCAAAATTGACACTTTTATGTGTACTTATTTTTAATACTTTATGTAGCCCGTCTGTTTTAGTAAGTATGAGCACGAGGCTTCAATAATTGTTGATGAAAATATTATAAGGGCAACTAGGACCATTTTTGCATTTGTGTCATACTTTTTTCTAACTTTGGGTTCCAAAGTTTTTCTAGCAAGAGGAAGTTATCATAAGGCAAACATAATGAAACAAAAATAGTCATTGTTTTGTAACTAAGAAGAACAAACTGCACACATCGTAGTGTGACATAATGGTGTATAGTCGGGTTATAAGTGTATAGTCGGGTTTATAACCAAAAAAAAAAAAAAAAAAAAAAAATCCAAAAAAATCAATAAAAAAAATCCGAATTTTGCAATAATTTTTTTTGAGTCGGCGGCCAAATCTCGGGTCGGTCGGTAAAGGGCAAACAAACATAATTTTAATTTAGGCCTTATGTAAGATGATAAATGGAGTAAAGATTTATATTTTACCTTGAGATTTTGGTCGTACAAGTCGTTAGAACTTATTTCACAATGGATGTAAAATAAATAAATGAGTTTAAATATGTTTGACCACAGGAACTTGAAATTCTATCAAAAAAGTACAAAAATTGATGAAATACCCATAGTAGCTCTCTCATATGTATATAAAAACATATGAGAGAGCTACTATGGGTATTTCATCAATTTTTGTACTTTTTTGATAGAATTTCAAGTTCCTGTGGTTTGACCATAGTCCATACAAACCTACCTACATATTCTGCAAAAATGTCAACAACTTGGACAATGCCAATCTGGGTCCTTTCGTCTTTGGTAAGCATTCTGGCGACTCTATGTATGCCTCGATCATATCAATACCATACTGAAAGATGTTGGTGAAACTATATCCCTTTGTATATTTTCCATCATCACTTCGTAATTCAGTGCCGGCGCATGTAGCATTGGCAAATGAAGTTTGGCTCTTTGCGTCACACTCATAAATTTTTGTAGTTGTGAAACCGTAACCAGACCATGAATCCTTTATAAAAAAACATGCACTTTTTAATTTCTCTATATTACTTTTTTCCTCATGAAATGATTGGAAGATGTCCGTCCAATTTAATTTTACTTTTTTCAATGACTGTTCTTCTCCTCCGGCGGCCATTATGCAAATGAAGGTATCCGATGCGGCTATATGGTATCGGAAAGTGGATCGCCGATTGGTAACAGTTTTTGGATCAGCCGAAAACAAGACAACGTCGTAAAAGTAGCCACTTTACGGTGATCCAAAAGTTAGAAATCGAAAGTAGGCCTAAATGAGAACGAGAACGGAATGAGAACAGAGATGGTCAAGTAACTGAGTCTGATGGACCTGAGAACATATATAGTCAAAAAGATGGATTCCAACAACGTTGACGGATTTCAATTAAAAGAAACGATTGAAGAGTGTGAAATAGCTATACATGATCATGAAGAACAACACACGTTGAGTTTCAACGTTATGTCCAGCTCGAAAGGCTTTGGGCACACGGGTACTGTACTGTATAATACTTATTTATTTATATTTCATGCCTATGTTCCTTGTTGAAAATTGGTCTAGCACCAAACATTTCGTCCACTCTGAATAAAGTCGTTATTATTATTAATATCCAGCTTGTACCATCTAAAAAATGCTAACTCGAATGCCAGTTTGTTGTATAGTGTCACGGGCGTAGGAGAAGGGGGGGGGGGGGGGGCCAGCCCCCCCCCCCAATGTCAGGACAGGGGGGGGGGCAACATATAGTTTGGCCTCCCCAATAATCCAGACCACATGCATTCTTTTTGGCATAAAACAGTCTGGTAGCAAAGAAATACCCGCAAAGGTAAAATAAAAACAATAAATATGTAATTGCTATTCTTGTGTTTTAATTTTTCAGAGACACTCTCAGTCTCCCTTTTATTACCCTCCAATAAAAAGGAAATGCCAGATGTATTGCCTCTGCAAAAAACCAAACGATGGCAGGTAAAATAATATGCATTCATTATACACTTGAAATCTCTTCAGTACATGAATGGTCTGAAATGTTCAAATAAGTTTTCTACATGCCCCCAAGATCAAAAAGTAAATGGAATTTAAATGCTAGCCCATGTAGCGTTAGTTGACATATCCTTTATGCTTGGAAAAGCAAATTTAATTATCAAAAAGACTTAAGAATAGAAAAGTATTTTTTGAAAGCATTTTATATTTATTTATTACCATAGTATTGGTATACTGCGACACATAATATGCTGAAAAATATTTTATTCAACTTCAAAAAATCTTGTACAGGCTTGAAAAGGTGTTTGACATGTTGCTTTATCATGTAAACATCTGACCTTATTTGAATATTGTCAACAGCTAAAATCAAAATCCATCAAAAGAAATGATTTTTTCTATTGCATTAACCTAACGCCATTTGATCAATGGCTATGTTATGAAAATTTTAACTAAACTACAAAATAGCATACCCACAAAAATTTCTATAAACTAAACCAATAACATGTAGCTTTGAATTAAATGTTACTTATGCTAACAAACATTTCTTACCAACCTGTTTTATGTGACATTTAATTCAGAAAATACTGGCAATGTGACCTTTGTTTGAAATGGTATCACCCAGAATGCCTCAAGCGGGACTTGGAGGATAGCCCTCATCCATTTTACTGCCCACCTTGTTTGGTAAGCATATTTTTATGATGTCTGATAAACTTCGTTTGAGTAGTTGTATAAATAACCACATCATTAAAAGTATTTTTAAAACAACATTACCACAACAGGTTAAGAGCTTGAAAAACAACTGTTACATTTTTACAGTCACCAATTTACTAGAAGTAAATACTTGTCAACATAAATTGATAGTAATATATGAAACATTATGTCAATCTCAAAGCATTATGCTAATCTATAAAATGTTCAAGACTTAAATTATGTTATGTATTCATTTTATAAATCAAATTATAGCATTATTTAATGAATGTTTTGTATTAACTTACTTTATTTGGTTATGCCATTGACATCATTATATTTTCAAAGGAAATACCTTTTTTAAAGTCTTCAACAGGTAATGAAATAAGAAAACCTACTAGTATGACAATGAGTTTAAATTCTGACATGATGGAATTAACAATGAAGGCTGTAAAACAATAAGTTATTTGATGGCTCTTTTTCAGTTTTTGTAAATGGTCATTTAGATAAATTTAATGTTTTTCACCAGGAAGGCCATGTTAGTAGTTGGTCCGTGACGGGGACAGATGTGGCATCAGATAGTGAGGAGTGTAGTGGCGATGTTGATATGTTTGAAGATGGAGAACAGGTAAATAAACTGGATGAGAAGAACTATACTTGTACATTAGCAATAAAGTCACTAGGTTGAGTCATTTATTTGTGCCATGTATTGTATATGAAATGTTAAATATAATAACGTTTCTGCTGCTTATATGATATATTAGCTTAAAATAACTATGAATATGTAACATGTAAATTTCATTTGTCATCTTTTGAGCATATGGTTAGAAATAAATGATTAACCCAGTATCAACATAAGCAATGAGACTACATTTGTTTTAGGCTGATGCAAGGATCCACACAGTAACTGTACTAGAAGAGGTAATGGAAATGTAGTTTATTTTGACGATGGTAATGGGTATTTGTTTCCTTTGTTGGTCTGTCAATCCATACAGGTATATGTATAGTTTTGTTGTGCAGAACAATAGGCATTTTATATATTCCATTCTTGGTGGTGCTTAAGGGGTACAGTCAGTTGTTTGTAGGATGTGAACAAAGGAAACCCCATTATTTACCAGTACCAATTTAATGACTTTGGTGTGTCACAGCCTTGGATTGAACCCACTACCTCTCACACTCAAAGCGTATGCTCTACCACTAGGCTCAAGATGCTGACAATTAAGGATTAAATGAAAAGATGAGTCCAATGCAGGTCAATCATTGTCATCAAACATAATACTTTACTGTTAACCTTAATGATGATACTTGTATTTTACTTGTATATTTTTTTTGTAAATTAACTAGCAGTTATTAAATTGTTATACATCTGTTTGTAGATGAAGGAAGCGTACAAAAGATGTATGGAGATTACAACATCAGTTACTAATAAAAGGTATGTATTGAGATGACAAACTCTGTTAGAATTTTACTTCTGTATACGTGGTTTAGTTTAGTTAAGTAAATTCACTAACTATTTCTCCAGCATTAATTTAGTCAAACAAAGAACTGATCATAGAAGAAAAAAATACTTCTATGGGAATAACTTTTTAAACCAATTACAATTACAAGTGAGATCAAATACCGAACCTGTCCAATGGACAGCATTGTATATATCGAATCCCTGTTAACACACACCATCAATATAAAACTCAAACTATGTCCAAACATTCAGAGCTTTGCAGATATTGTTCTTTTAAAAATGTTTTACTTTACTTTGAAATATAGCAAGCTGCCTTGGCTAAATCGCCATATACAGTTCAGCAAGGGAATGTTTTTTCCACAACTTCAAGGTTTTGGCTTGGGAACCTTTACCAGCAAGGTAAGTTTTCAAGATTAAACCTTACAGTGTACTGCTACCTCATAGTTAAAAGCATATGTTCATTTGAAAGTTTGTTGTTGCACACATTGTAAATGATCAGCTGCAGATGGCAGATGTTATTATTTGAATGTTCACCCATATTACATATAAATCTTGAAAGAACATTGATCTGTACTATTTATTGAGAAGCACAAGCAACAAACATTGACATTCCTTTAATGTTATCTGTTATCAAATACATGTCTTACTTGTATTAAAAATTTACTCGATAGTCAAGTTATACTACATTAAGTAAGGTACTAATAAAATGTAATAATCTCATAATTCATCATTTGATTTCTTTGTTTTTGAATGCTATGTGTTTCTCCAACCAACTGTTGTGTTTGTTTTGCGCTTCAGTGTATCAAAATGAAAGTGAAAGTCAATAACATTCAATGAGAAACTGTGCTGTAAACATTTTGGATACTGAATTACGGTTGAATATTTTCTTCAAAATTTAAAAGAAAAAATTAATGTGCCTGTTATCTCATGTCAGATATTCTTGCGATTGTTTGCAATTACTGATCAATTTAAAGATCACTTACTGATCATTTTATTTTTATGCTGTATATTTTTTTTGTATATTTATTTTTAGGCAATGTTAGTGGTACAACAGAATTTGAAAAAGCATTTCCTAAAGAAAATCAGGTAAATTGAGATTAAACATGATAATATACATTCAACTTTATTACATGTAATGATGATTTATCACTTATCACAAGAACAAGAGTAATGTTATATTTTTGGAGGGTTGGGGTTTTGTGTTAGGTACATGACATCTTCTCATGAACTATTGAACTAATTTTCAATTCAACTAGCTCGTCATCTTCAGAGGTATCTAGTTGGCTATGTGTGTCATTGGGTCCAAAGTATACTAGGCAAAACAGCATACAAATACTTTTTAAACTGAGATATTTTCGTCAAATATTAACGTATAAACTTCTAGATTAACAGACAAATTTTGGCTCTCTCAGTTTATTCAATTTGAGAAAGAATTGAATAGATATTATGAACACAAGAAGTTTTTACAAGTATGTGTTTGATTGTTGTTGTTTTTCAGCCTGTTCAGCATAAGGTGTTCATGCAGCGTTGCAAATGTTGAATTGCAGAAAATCTTTGAAGAAGACAATCAGTAGGTTTTTCAGTAATATTTGTAAATGTTAACTTTTTTATGCTCCCCAGTCACCACTTTGTCCCGCCTTTATCCGTCTGTCCCACCTTATACATACATAAACTTCATACAAAAACTACCTTAGTAAAAAATCTATTTTATTCATTCTTTAAAGATGTATCCGGGAGTTGCCAGTGCGCAACTATTCTGCGCATACACCTTTCCGTTATTTGTTGTTTTTCCACGTCGAGAAAAATCAATGAACGGTAAACCAAGAGTAACTTCTCTTAAACGCATTATTGAAAATGTTTGTAACTATTTTCAGAGAAAGTAGAAAGCATAAATTATAACTTTGATATAATGTTCATAAACATTACATTCTAGCGTTCTGGACTTTGGTTCATATACAACATTTAGCAAAATAAGTCTAACAGCCAAGATGCCTTTTATAGACAGATTACCATAAAGTGTCATTGTTTTGGCTGCATACACTGTAAATTAACAACATACATGCTTTGGAGTAGTTTAATTTTTAATATGTATGTACAAAAAAAGTATTTTACTATATAGGGTACATAACTAAATTTTCAGCATTTTTCCTTTGCATTCATTGTAACTATCATTTCGGTATAATGTTTATATTTTTCAGTTTAGTGAATGAGTACCTGACAGAAGTGTTGGTTAAGGAAGCCCTTGTGGCAGTTTTAATGAAGGTATGTAAAAATGAATTCAACATGATATCTTTATCTCAATGATTATAAGCGAACAATAAAGTCCGTCCAGAATCTAATAAAAATAAAAAATTACATCATTGCAAATATCTGAATTTAGAAAATAAACTTAGTTTTACATTATTTACTAGATTTAACCCTAGCTTCAATGTAAAGCACATAGTAAGATACAGATGAAGTCCTTCATTCAGAGGTTATGAAGTTTCCTCAAGTTGTTTGCTCAATCTCAAAGAATATCAATGAAGATACACTTAGAATCAAATCTGAATATGAATTAAAACGTTTATGCCTAATTTTTCTATAAGCTTTAAACAAAATACCCAAAATATCACATATTTAGAATACACAAAGGAACATTTATTTGTGTTTGAAATAAATAAGTTAAACTCTTTTCAAAACTTTTTATAAGTTGGCATTCCTTTCTCGACAGACTGTATGCCAATGATCCTCTACATGCACTCAATGCTAAACTGATACCTCAATCATTCCTATCAACTTACTGTTGGTTTATTGTTGTGAAATAAATAATTTTAAAAGGCCCCACAAAGATTTTGTGGGTACCCTATAGTTATCACCCTATCATCCTTCTGTCTGTCTGCCGTCCTTATTTTTCATGTTTTTTCTTAATAACCGAAACTTTAAAAATGAGGTCCAACAACATTACGCTTCTTTATGACAAGTAACGTTACTCTGCCTACAATATTGTAAGAATTATGGCACTTTGAAAAATTACAATTTTCTCTTTTTCTCTTCATAACTTCAAAACTCAATACAGAGACTTACAGTAGTGACGATACAACCTCACTAATGCTTTTAAACTATTCTCAAAAATATGTCCCCCCCTTTCAAATTGCTATTATGGCGCCCTGATCACAACTGTGATATTTCTAGTGGTACAGGTCACTACAGAGACCACACTCTTGTTTCTGGAAAAACTTTTCATACAGAACTAATCATTTCCTCGAGGCACTGGTGTTTGATAAAATAATGATGATTTTAATTAAGACAGTTATTGTGCTAATAAAATAAAAATGTTCCACATTTTACACTTATCATAAACATATATTTGTCAGGATGAAAAAAGCAAATATCCTAATTAATTTCAAAGGAAACATATGAATATCATCATCAATTTAATTATGTCAAACTTATTTCAGGTTGAGAAGTGTAATTACACTGAAGCATTTTCACTTCTGTCTTCAGCAGAAGACAAGAAAATATTAAATGCCATGAAGAAAGGGATTCAAATAAGTATGAGTTATTTAGAATTACAGCCAAATTTATTTTAAAAGAGAAATTTTATTGTGTAATGCATGTCATGCTTAACAATTTATGGAAATAGATTAAATGTCATTCAATGTGAGAAACTGAGATCTGATGCTTTTTTCATTGGCTAAAAATGTCTGCAATATATGCAACTGTATGTTCAATTGCATGATTTTGTTAATATATAAAATATCACTAAATAAAATCCATAAGGGATCATTTAAACACAGTAAACAACTTGTAATTAAAAGAGTGAATTTTTTGTCATAAAATATCAGTTTTCATTTAATGTTACTTTAGGATTAAAAATACATAACTTCTTAAAATAAAGAGCATATTTTCTAAAAGTTTTAATATTATGAAATATTGCCATGCATAAGTTAACCTTCAAACATGAGTGTTCATAATTAAATGCAAAAGGATAACAATATAGACATTTTAACCAGTGTGACTGTAAACTCACACCAGCAATGCTTTCTGTCTAGTTTTAATCAAAGAATATATAATTTATTCTAACATGACCAACGAATTTGCCTATATAGACAAAGAACAAAAGGCGTTGTATACGAGCCCGGTATACTATGGCAGTGACGTCACGTCGTGCATGTATTCCATTTATGACGTCATAGACGTAAACAAGTAAAGTAACTACATACTCTGGCAAAGTAGTGCTCTCTTAAGATGTAACTACATACTAAATCATGTTAGAATCGAAATGGAATATGACTTAGCGTTTTATACGAGCTCTTATACAACGTGTTGTCGTTCTGACGCGTTGATATTAACCACTCAGGCCTACGGCCTTCGTGGTTAATTCCTGGGTCAAAACTCCAAGCCATTGTATAAGAGCTCGTATACAACGCTAACTCATATTTCATTTCTTAATTAATTTTCAGGTGCAGAAAGAAGCAAGAACAAACAAGCGTCCTTGATTTAAAGTAAAACTTTGTTGAAGAGCATCGATAATACGTCAACATAACACATTCAATCCGTTTATATGCATCTGTTTTTGCATATAAAAGTTTATTTTCACTTTGTAAGTTATATAAAAGGAATATTACTGCTGTGTATTGATAGGTTAGGCTGTTATGCCATCGTTGCTTGTGTAAATCACGCTCGACTTAGCGGTCTCATGAAATACAGTATTTAACTATAACCGGAAACTTGGGTCTATTCGGCCTGGTGTATAAAAATCAGTATGTAAAAAGAAAGTGAATATTTTGTTATAGTACCAGTATTATATATTGTTGCATATTATGTAGATAATCATGATGAATGTTTTGTAAATACAGTATTTAACTATTACGCAGAAACTTGGGTCTATTCAGCCTGGTGTATAAAAATCAGTATGTAAAAAGAAAGTGAATATTTTGTTATAGTACCAGTATTATATATTGTTGCATATTATGTAGATAATCATGATGTATGTTTTGTATGTAATATGT